>PITB01031071.1:0-16235 GCA_004024585.1 Paradoxurus hermaphroditus
GGGGGGGGAGAGGGGGTGATGGGCATTAAAAAGGGGCACATGCTGGGATGAACACTGGGTGTTTTATGTAAACCAATTTGAAAATAAACTATTTTAAATTTAAAAAAAAAAAAGAAATAAGGAATTGGAAATTAGAATTCAGCTCAAAGCAAGTTACAAGCAATTGACATGGAGACTGTAGAGTAGTTCCTCAGACAATGACCAGGTTTCTCTAGCACATAACAAAGGTCTGTAAAGCATCTAGTTAATTAGATCAATGTAAGCAGCCTGGTTCAAAGTAACAAAGAAGGGTGCTGAATTATCCCTTGGAATATAAAATTTAACAAGCCTTTTGCTTTTGACTATTCAGTGTTGAACTGCATTTTCATTATGAATAAAAAGCCAAAACACTCTCAAACGAAAATTCATTAATTTCATTCAAATTATACCCACACAAAAATCAAATGGCTATCCTGAAAGGCTATTATAATTTTCCCATTTGTCAAATCTTTACACAAATTTTGTCTACTTAACCTGTTTCAGCTCTCTAAATATAACTATATTTGGCTTTTTTTCCCCTGACAACATGTAAAAGTTACATATTAAAAAGGCACTCTGATACATTATTGGTGGAATTTTAATTGGTACAACAGCCAAGAAGCTACCATTAAAAATACAGATTTTGCCCTCAAATACCTTCTCAGCTGGTACCGGAGTCAAATGCATTAAAAAATATGAAATGATACCTTAAGAGTTTATAACAGAAGTAAATATATCTAGAGCCTAGACTGTACTTTGTTCTTACAGGGACAATAGAACTTTGAAGCTGACAGTGAAAATCGGGCATATGAAAACAGTCTTTAATGAAGAAAAAAGAAGAAAATTACTAGAGTTTAAGTCTTTTTTTGGTGGAAAAATTCTTCCCTGTCCCTCCTGCCATCAGCGGCTCAGCTTCCAATTATTACCTCTACTAAAACAAAAATTCCTACTGTGTTGGACTGTTTATTTGGCAAATGTCTCCTCAGTGTCTTCAGTGAGTCTCATTCTGTTTCAGACACAGGGAATACAGTGATGAATAAGACAAAGTCCTTCCTCTAATGGAGTCTACTTCACTAGGGTAGAAATCCTTAAGACAAATTAATCCATAAACAAAATGAGATATTTTAGAGTGCTGTGTGTAAAGCTGCAAGTAGAATTTTAATGTATAAATACCTAGTAAATAGCTCAAAACTAAGAGTACTGGTTCTTCTTTCCTGCCACCCTCCTTCCTTCCCTCTCCCTTTTTTCCCCTGTATTTCACTGTTGCTCTTCCTTTTCTTTCTTAACTTTCATTGTTCTTGCTATGTATAACTTCTACTATGCCTATCCGCTCCCTCTAAAACACTTATTCTGCTGCGATTTGTGTTTTGAGGATGACTGCAGAAAACAATCACAATGCAGCAGCGCCAACACTTAACAAAAAAACCTTTTCATCGTGAATGTGAACATTAGTGGACCAACCCATTGAATACATCTACTACTAAAGCTGACACTATTCTCAGTGATTAGAATCTATGTGTGGCCTGACCAATTCTCACAAAGAGATTTAGGACCAATGACTTTCCACCCTGAGTGCCGCTGAAATCTCTGTATTCATATCTGTAAAGCTGTTCTATGGAAAAGCAACAAATGGTTTAACACTCCCTATGAGCATCTCAGCTGTATTTTCACCTTTTCTTAAATAGAGAATCCCTTGGATTAAGAGCCCTATCAAGCAAGAGTGCAGGTTACAGTGGTTTCCCTTCCATCTACAGTCATGTCATGTCACACCATGTGAGGTGTAATATGTGAATATGAAAATTAATTTGAGGGCTCTCTCTGCTTGATTGTGTCATGGTTTACACAGCCTGAACATTGATTCTTCACACGTATGTAAAGAGAAGATCACATACGGATGCTGCAATACTGAGGACAATGAAAAGAAAAGGATATATAAAATCACTACTTTTCCTAGAAGTGCTTATATTTTCATGCTCTAAGTGAACCTTCATGTATGTGGATAGAAAAGAGTATGTGGATAGTAAAGTTTAAAAGAAAACTTTAAAATAGTTTGCAACTTTCTTTCAGGTATCTTACCAACAATGTCTGCCTTGACTGATCTATAATATATTGCAGAAATACATTTCAAAAAATTTATCCTCTTTTTTCTTCTTTCTAAAGAAGTTGTAAGTCAAATAGTTTCATGCATTAAAGGTGGAAGATTGAGAGTTAAAGAATGATCTGGAAACAAAGGTAAGGAACAAAGCTGAGGAAAGACCTGCAAAACAGGAGTCTATGCTTACAGATATATTACAATTTACTTCAAAAATAGCCTTTGTTTAATGCACTGCGCCAATTCAGATAATCTTGCATTATCATGGTCCTCTCTAGGACTGCTCAAGGCCTGGATCACTGCAGCAACTTATCCTAAATTAAAAAAAAAAATACCTTGGTGGTGGTTTTAGGGGAAAAAAACTCCAGGTGCTGAACCCACTGCTCTTCTCTCACACTGAGGCTATCTAAAAACCAGAGCCATTTCACAGGTGTAAACATTTAAAAACATCCATATTAGTGTCTCAAGAGTTTAGCTGAGTTCCAGCCAAAGCCCAGTTTGCTCTTTCCACTATGAACATTAAAATCTCAAGCCTCAACCGCAACGTATCCTCACTCACCTCCGAACAAGTACATATACCTTTTCCTGACCTTTTTGTTTCTATAAGCCCCTGTCCTTATGCTCCTTCAAAATTTTACTTAAAATGTATCTTCTTTTTATGGCTTCTAAGCCAAAACCTACTTAAGATCTATGGCTCTTAAAATTGTAATGATTATCTCTCTGCCCTCCTCTCCCCTCCCCTCCCTCTTCTCTCTCACTGTCTCTCTCTCTCCTTCTTACTTCATCTTATGTATACCACTTAGTTCTTTCTTGGGATAGATGCATGCAGTTGGTGATGTACATGCTTATATGTTTCTGTCACTTCAGCTTAAAGACACTTTTCTATATATTCCTTGTCACCTACTGACTGATATGGCTAGCAGATGGCATTTTTTAGAAGCATCATCAAGTGCACAAAATATGCTGACACCTCCAGTAGTAAATAATGCAAGACAGCCACAGTTTAGAAAGCATAGTTCCTGCTTTCACAAAAAAAGAAAAATCATGCTTACAATAAAATGATAAGGTAGATCTTAATTTAGAGTATTCTAGAAATGATTCTGGTACTTAGAGTAAGAATTTGCAGAGAATATTTTTCTTTTCATCATTTAAAAGATATTTGCTGCATGCATTCCAATCACTGTCCAAGGCATTAAGGAAGTGAAGGTGAAACACAAGGACCTTGTTTTTCTGAAATTAACATTCTTTGCACAGACAGCAAACATAAACAAGAAAGAAAATATACAAATAAGGTAACTTTGATACTGATACTGAGAAGAGGGACGTGCTAATAACTGACAAGCTATATGTATAGTGAGTATGTGTGTTTGCAGGACAAGGTATGTGATGCTATTAATGTCCTGTCCTATAACTCCTTGGCCTTTGAGTTCACCTGTAACCATGGTACATCACCATCTGGAACCTCAAGCACCTGCATATTTCTGCGTCTCTGCCTGGGGCTTTCTCTGGCAACACTACAGTGTGCTTAACCAGGCACAACTCAGAAGTGCAGGCGACAGGGTTCACTTGAATCCTCAACCAATAGGGCATGAGAGTTAATATATAAATACCATAGGCTTCTTCTCCTCTGATGGGACAATTCTAAGGTGTGCCCCATAGTTTCTTATAGTTTTACAAAAAGATTTACCTTGAGTTACTCACAGTAGCAACCTGCTGATTAAGACATTTTATAGGGACCCCTGGCTGGTTCAGTTGGTAGAGTATGTGACTCTTGATCTCGGGGGTCATGAGTTCAACCCCGCATTGGGCATGGAGCCTACTTAAAATAAAAATTAAATAAAAGACATATTTTATAGGTTTTCCTTACTTCCCTGCCTCACTTACCCATTCTTTCACTTGCTTTTTTAGGAATCATCTCCTAAATAAACTATCTGCACTCAAGTCCTTGTCTCAAGATTTGCTTTTGAAAGAAACAGAAACTACCATGGTAAGAGAGGGAAATTGAAAATTTTAATTGAATAACTTCGAAAGATCACACTAATGTAATATTATGAAAAATGAGACCTTCTCACTGTCTTGTGAGTTCAAGCTCTGTGTCAGGCTTTGTATTCACAGTGTAGAGTCTGCTTGGGATTCTCTGTCTCCCTCTCTCTCTGCCTCTTCCCCACTCATGCTATCTCTGTCTTTCTCAAGATAAATAAACTTAAGAAAAGATACATTAAAAAAATAAATGAGATCTAAATGACAAGAAGTTACCATCATAGGAAGATCTGGAGAAGAGAGTACCTGATGGAAACGAGAACAACAGCAAAGGCCCTGAGGTGAGCAATGTTCAATGAATAATGAAGAAGACCACAGTGGCTAGAGTAGAGTGGCAGGTAATAATGTCAAAGGGGCAAGTAAGAGATATATTTTATAGGACTGTGTAGGTGAGACTAAAGAGTTAAGGTTTATAATTATAATCAGCCTTTGTAAGGTTTTAAGCAAGAAAGTGATATAATTTGATTTTTGAATAAACCTCATGCTATTGTTTTGAGAATGGATTTCAGGGAGGTAAGAGTTACAAACTAATAGGAGAAAACCAAGAATACTTATTAAAAACTACAGTACTAGACAATATGAGAGAAAAATTTGTAAGATTCTTTTAATGAGGAGAAATGGATATAGAAAGAAGGTTCACAGTAAACACACATTTTTGAGGAGAAACCAATAGACTCACTGACAGATTACATGAAAAGGCAGTACAGAGAAAAGAAAGAAAGCAAATTCCATTAAATATGAACAGCCACAATGAAATTAGGATATGGCAGAAGATATAAATTTGGGAGAGAGTGCCATCTAACAATTTAAAAACATGAAAGCAGATGTGATCCTCCAGAAAAAAGTAGAGAAGAAAACTTGAGAAAGAGTTTAAATAACTACAAAGTAAATTGAAATGGAAAAGTTAGCAGAGTAGACAGAAGACCAGAACTATGGTTTCATGGACACACATAAAAATGATACATATCAAGAAATACCAGGAAGGGGGAAGTGGCCAACTATGTGGAATATTGCTGGGAGTATAAAGAAGAGGACAGAAATTCAATCATTTGCTTTGTCAACTTTCAGATCATTGATAAAAGCAGTATAAGTTAGCAGGCATGAAAAATATTTTGCTGAACGTTGAAGCGAAAAAATAATTTGAGGATGTTTAAATAGGGAAGAGAGAGAGAGATCTTTTCAAGAACTTTGTTCTTAAGAAGAGCAGAGACAGAACAATGGCTGAATGGGGCACGTGGGATCAGTGTGACTATGCCAGGGAAAACATTATGCATTCACATTTCCTCTTCCTGGGCATAGGAAGAGTACATTTCTCAGTATCCCTTGCAGTTAGGTTCCTACCATGAAAATGCATCTGGACAATGAGATGCTGGTAGAAATTATGTATGCCATCTCCAGGCAATGATCTTTAAAAACATCTCAGCAGTCTTCTACTTACTTTTTCCCTTCAAGGGCAAACTTGAGAGTCCTGTGTTCATTTTGGAGTAACCAAAGAGTGGAAGCAATCTAGTTTTCTGGGACAATCTTGAGAAGAGCCTCCAAGAATAATGAAGCTACTCATCTTGGACTCTAATATGAAGAAAAGATTACTCTTTGTTGTGTATGGCCATTGAGTTATACAAGTCCAATTGTTACCTCAACAGAGTTAAGCCTATCCTAATATCCCAACAATGTTTTTAAGGTTATTGATAAAATATCATTTTGCATACTTTAGAAAATGCACTAGTAGGTAGACAGATTTGATATTGCAAGAGGGTATATTATTGCAAGAATATTATGTTTGAGAAGATAAGAAAGTTTGAGGTCAAGAGTAGCAATTATTGAGGCTGGCTTTAGAAGTAGAGGCACTGCAAAAAAAGTACAATAGTAATCACAATGATAAAATTAGCCAAAGGAAGCTAAGCAAGTTTCTCCTTTACTGCTTCCATTTGGTTAGAGAAAGTGAGATAAGAAAGGGAGACAGTAGATATGAAAATACCGGTTCTTTGAGTACAACTTAGAAAAAAATTATTTGAAGAATAGAAAATTAAGCATATTAAAAAAGACTGGCAATATTGTGTATATTTTAAACGTGTAATCATGAATGTAATTATATTCAAGTAGAATATTTGTGTGTATTTTTTTTAAAAAATTAATATTTATTTATTTTTGAGAACAAGACAGAATGTGAGTGGGGCAGGCGACAGGGAGACATAGAATCCGAAGCAGTCTCCTGGCTGTAAGCTGTCAGCACAGAGCCCAACATGGCACTCAAACTCACTAAGGTCAGCTGCTCAACCAACTGAGCCACCAAGGTCTCCCTATATGTGTGCATTTTTATGCTGATTTTAGCTTCCTGGCTAAAGGCATAACTTATTTGGATGGATGGCTTTAGCCGGCATGTATAATGAAGAAAGAGTGGAGAGCATGAATATTACAGGTAATTGCACAGGACTGACTTTAATTATGGATGAAGGAATGTTATATTGGTAAAAGGTGAATATAGACATCCACAGGCAATGGACAGTAGATAATCTATAGATGAGAGGCCTCCTTAAAAACAAACAGTGCTGAATTAAGATTACTGGTATAGGTGATCTAGAATGATAAATGGTAAGAATGCAGAATGCTTCAAATCGAGATATTAAAAGAGTTCACTTATTTATTGATGATTAAGAAGTCATACGTATTACACAATAAAGGACAAAAAAAAGTTTTTCTTATGTGATCTCCCAGGGAAAAATCACTCTCATTCTCATAATCAGAAAAACTACTACTTCTGTGCAACTTACTTACTTTTGTTTTAATGGATAGTGGGAAATCTGTGAGTTATTAGAGAAGGTTATAAACATGGCAGAAACATGAAAGTTATTTTCTGCTAAATGTGGTGGATATTATAATAAATCTTAGAAAGAGACCAAGAAATAACTTGCAGCTTATCTTATAGAGTGTGAATCTGTGGAAATTAAAAAGAAGAGAGGCTAAAAGCATGACAGAGGGCAGAAGGAAAGAGCAGGGTGTTAGACAGATGGAGAAGCCACCACCATTTGGTGTCTTTGCTATATTAGATCAGCAACACTTGGATTATATAAATGTTATACCCAGGATATAGGCTGCAAGAGGAAAAATAAAATCATCTACAGGTATAGTTAGGAAAATTCACCTCAAATAGTATGTTTCTTACCTAATTAAGAGGGCAGCATTTGGAAGGAGCCCAGGCAAGTCACACTACAGTGCAGTGTCATAATCAAATACAGACAAGGTACAGATGAAAATGCTCCCTGATTAGATATGCTACAAATAGACCTCACTGGTACTGTCTTCCCCATAGTTCCTCAATAAATGAATTGCCAAGATATTACAGAGTTCAGTAAATGACAGGAACCTAGCAATAGCAATAAAGTAGAAGCAAAAGAATGAAAGCAGCTCCTATGAACCACATGGGAGAAACAAGTAACACATCTGTTTATGATACCCATTGCTCAAATAAGCAGAAATTAAAAGACATGAAGAGCTTGTGAAATAAGTTTTATATGATAAAAATACAAGAAACACAAAGGAAATAAACTTCTGCAAAATATTCAAATAAAGAGTAATCAGTATATGTTATGTAATCCCAACTAATTCATGAAAATAGGGATTTTTGAGACAAGATTAGACCATGAGATAGTGAGAAAACAGAGTGATCCAGAAAGGTGACTGAGTAAGATACAGAAGCAAACATTAGTTAGCCATAGTACGGACTATAGGAAAGTAATGTAAATATAATTCTGATGATAAAAAGTGAATCATGTAAGAACCATAAAAGGACAAAATCATAATTCCTAAATTATGGAAATAAAGGACAAATCTGAGATTCACTCCAGAAATGAATAGGGAAAGAACGAGTCTAAATAAATAAACATAAAATAATAAATGTGTAAGAAAGAAAATGAAAATTCAGTATACATAAAATTTGTGATCAAGTAAAGGTACCAAAAGAATTAAAACAAACACTATAAAGATATGATAGTGGGGGCGCCTGGGTGGCTCAGTCAGTTGAGTGGCTGACTTCAGCTCAGGTCATGATCACACGGTCTGTGGGTTAGAGTCCCGCGTTGGGCTCTGTGCTGACGGCTCAGAGCCTGGAGCCTGCTTCGGATTCTGTGTCTCTCTCTCTGTCTGCCTTTCCCCTGCTCATGCTCTGTCTCTATATCTCTCAAAAATAAAAATAAATAAATAAAAAGATATGATAGTGAATTCAATTCTGAATGTGAATAAAGACACAAAGCTATAGGTATAAATTCAGGGATCCAGGGTCCCAGACAAAGTTGTTAAAAGGCAAAATACCTCTAGATAAAGTCTTGAAATGTGCAGTTATTATCAACAGGCTAAAATTAAATACAACAATCCAGGCAAGAAGAGAGAAAAAAAAACAATCACTTCAGACCTATTAGGATGATTATCATCAAAAAGATAAGAGATAAATTCAGGAAACCCTTGTGTAGTTTTGGTGAAAATGTAAATTGGTACAGCCACTATGGAAAACAGTATGGAGGTTCCTCAAAAATATAGAAATAGAATTACCATATGATGAGCAATTGCACTTCTGGAAGAAAAAATAATATGAATCTCAAAGAAGTATTGGCTCTCCCATGTTCATCGCAACATGTTTACAATAGCCAACATATAGAAAAAGCCTAAATGTCAACAGACAAATGAATAAAGAAAATATGGTATATAGCATGCACTGGAATATTATTCAGCCATAAATAAGAAGGAAATCTTGTCATGTGCAACAACATGGACGGACTTGGAGATTATACTAAGTAAAATAAGCCAGACACAGAAAGATAAATCCTGCATAATCTCATTCATATGCGAACTCTAAAAGAGCCAGGCTCATTGAAGCTGAGAGTAGAAAGGTGGTTGACAGGAGCAAGAAGGAGGAGGAAATAGGGAGATATTGATCAAAGGGTACAAGTTTCAGTTACACGAGATAAATAAGTTCTGGATATCTGATGTACAGCATGATGACTACAGTTAACAATACTGTATTATTACTTGAAATTTGTTCATGGGTAGATGTTAAGTTTTCTAATCACAGCCACACACACACACACGTACACAAAAAGAGAAAGAAAATAGTAAGTATGAGGAGAGAGATAAGTTAATTAGCTTGATTGTTATGATCATTTCACAGTGTATATGTTTCAAGTCATCATGTTTCATGCCATAAGTATATATAATTTCTATTTGTCAATTATATCTCTATAAAGCTGAAATTCTTTTAAAATAACTTAAAGAAATAAAACCCTTACAAATTTGTCTACTGTTGTAAATTCAAGAGCAGAAATCAAAAAAACAGTATTGTATAGTTTGGGATGAAAAAATATCCTAACCCTAGAAAAGGGTTGTTTATATATGAAATGTCACATGTGCAGAATTTAAAAAACAGATCACTCAACCTCAAAGGAATATTTGGAAGTTAATCAAAAACCCTCAAGTACAAGGAAGACATGAATTGATATAAATTATTAAAACTAGTAAAATTTTAATTTGAAATAATTGTTATAAATGTTATCACAAAGAGAAATCAAAAGCATCTTCAAGTCTAAAATTAGTGAGAAAAACAGAAACCAAAATAATGTTTAAAATTAAGATAAAATACTGAGTTTGGAATTCTGGATTATACCAACATCTAAAGAAAAGGCATCAGTTTCTTTTCACAAAGGAGGGCACTTGGGATGAGCACTGAGTGTTGTATGGAAACCAAGGTGACAATAAATTATTAAAACTTGAAAAAAAAAGTTTATTACTACCAATATATTCTTCTTAATTGGGTAATTACTTAAATTACAAAAAGAAATTTTAATTTCTGTGGGTTTTTACATATATTCACATATATAGCCACCACCCATATCAAGTTATAGAACACCTCTAGGGTCCCAAAAGTATTTTTGGTGTCCTGCCCAGCCAGTAGCATTCCCCCTACAATGATAAATACTATTCTGATCTCCATCACCAGAGGTTAATTTTGTGTTTTTTAACTTAATATGAATGGAATCATATAGTGTGTACTTTTTTGTGTCTGACTTCTTTTTCTCAACGTTATGTCTTTGAAATTAAGCCATGCTGTTGCACCTATTAGTGTTCTCTTTTTCATTGCTATGAAGGGTTCCATGGTGTAAATATAGCACATTTTGTTTACCCATTCAACTTCTAATAAGTTTACATTGCTACCAGCTATTATGTATAAAAGTTCTGTGATCATTCTCATGCGGGCCTTGTACAGAGATAAATACTTATTTCTGCTGGGTTTATATGCAGGAGTAGAATAAGTTGCTTAAGTTGCTGTGTAGCTGAAGTAAATACTTTTACGTATTTCCCGAAAACAGCTGTGCAAATTTAAATTATCACAAGCAATGGAAGTGTTCTAAAATTCCATATCCTTGATAATACTTGACAATGTCAAGCATTTCAGTTATTCTATCTCCAACAGAATTTTAAATAAGTTTTGCTTTCTAAAGTGACAAAGTGAAACATGTAAAGTAACTTAGAAAGAAAAACAAAAGGAGAAATAAAAGTAACATCAAGTAAACTAATAATCATAAAATGCCAAGCATAGCATTTATTTCAATTATTATAAAACCTTGCTAAACCCTGTGTTGAATACATCGGAAACCTCAACTCCTGTTTTAGAATACCTTGACAGAATATGTATTGACAGCTCATCTATCTATATAGTTAACTACCAACTAGGAATGGACTTATTGTCTAAACTTCTAAGAACCATACTTTAATTACCACACTGGTAAAGAAGCAAACAAAAAACCAGCAAAAGGAGATTCTCTGAAAGTTGACGTTGGAGTATAGCAGGAATGCACAAACACAGGAGGGGTCAGGGAGACCAAACCCCACTACTTGCACACAGCCCAAGCAGAACAGTTACTGCAGTGAAACCACACAGTACCCACTGGGAATTCTGGAGCTGGAATCTAGTTGTTCTTTCTGCTTAGGATCATTTATTGTAGAAACTGATAAACGTTGTAGAAGGTCACTCACTTTCTCCTCAGTTAACCAATTGTTAGGTTGCCATAAACTCAAGCCCTCTAATACTTGCATAGGTATAGCTAAGACAATTTAACAATGTAATAGAAAAACTGGGTACCTGTATGCTGGGGTTGTGAACAGGTAACTACAATACCAAATCCAAATTTAAATGAAATCAGCATTTCCCACATTCACGTCCATTATTATGAATATTTGAACGCTCATACCCAGTAATACAAATAGTATTTCTGTACATCATTTGTTTCAAAGTTAAAAACATTAAACTCAGATTTTAAGACATCATTAGTAAAGTCATCCCAATTTAAAGACCTTAGACAAAAATCATATACATCTCCATTCCCTGCCAAAACCACAATATTTGTTTTTATTTCTTTTAACACTAAAAATATTTTAAAGCATTTGTGCTACCAATTCATATTTTTTTTGAAAAACAGGTTATGTATCCAACAATACAGCCATATAATTAAGCAAGATATTTTTACAATGCTGGAGATGGTCCAGAAAGATTTCATCTGCTTACTTTCCCTAATGAATTTAATAACAGGGATTACATATTTGTTGCCTTTTTCTATAAAAAGAAACTTCTAAAACAGTGAAATACTTACTATTGCGTGAATATGTAAATCATGTTCAAGGTCAAAATCATCATTACTTTGGATAATGCCATGGACTCTTGCTTTCAATTGTGGCATCTTATAAATAACTCAGCTAATTTTTAATGTACTCCTTTTGTATCTACAATGCATTACTTTATTTAATCTTTAGCAGTAATATCTTATACACACACAGTAAAACTGAATGTGATTTCCTTTTGTCACCGACAGTAACAAATAGTTCTTGATAATTATGATCCACGTGTAGCTCCTTCTTTCATTAGAGGAGAAGTACATACAATGCCAGGTCAACTGCTGGAGCAGTTCTGTGTCATCAATCTCAAACCACTTGCCAATGTTGGGAATGCACATATCTCCATAGAGTAATATATCTTTGTCATCTCATTGTCATATATCCTGAATTGTTTAGAAAAGCAAACTAGAAAGGAAAAAAAACAAATATAAGCGTTTTTCTGTTCTGTATTAAATGTGAGATAAATGAACATTTACTGAGACTGTATTTTCCTGTGTATGTGTGTGTGTGTATGTGTGTGTGTGTTTGTATGTATGTATTAGTGTGCATGTAGGCACATGTTATGGCTGGGAGGGAAGGTATGTTTACTAGTGTGTACATGTAATATATTTATTATATGCCATAATGTTCCATCCATAATTTAACCACCAAAAACTGCATGGAGAAAAATAACAGAAAGCAAAATTTCTTTTTCTTCTTCTCTTAGACAATGCTAAAAGAGCCACTTTCCCTGAAAATTAGCAAATGATCACAGCAACATTTTTTTAAGATGTAGAGTCACACTGATATAATATAGGCCTCATTACTACAGGTGTGATCCTGAGGTCTTATCATTACTGGAATATACTTTTCCTAGTTAAATTCTCTCAGAGGGACTATTTGGGCTTCAAACCCTCTTTTTTGATGGACATATCAAATAACCATGTGGAACACATAACAAAGTTATAGGCAACATCCCTGTATTATTTGAATGTAAGAGATTAATACCTTTAAAAAGGTAGGAGATGAGTTAAAGAATCTCTAAAGATCCAAATACATCAAACCATATTTTATTCTTCCTTTTGTCATCATACTTATTACAATATGTATGGTATGTATGGATATTTCACATGAAAAATAAGAGTGTATTTATGTACACTAGTAAAATAAAAGCAGGAGAAATAATTTATACTCCACCTTTTTCTGAGCACTTGGATAAAGTCACTTAAATTCTCTATGCCTCAGTTTCCTCACTCAATTTTTTTAAAAGACTGGAAAATCAAATGACATACTATCTTTGGAATCATTTTATGAAACTGTAATCAAAGATATAGGTGTAAGTCATTGTTAGCTGCCTAGTTTTAAATCTTACCAGACATTCAAAACAGAGCAAGAATCCCAAGTGGCCAAGACTATTTTAAAACAAATGCTTATAGAATTATATATCTTATAATATATATTAAACAGGATAGACTAATTAGGGTGTATTACACACAACCTCCAATATCAGAGGCTTAACACAACATGCAAATTTCCTTGTAGGTCTGAGCAACTCTTCAGGTCAGCAGTATTCCATATAGTGGCATACTAGTCCAAGCTGATAAAAGTTCTACCATACTCGACTCCCCTGCCCTCCACCATGTTCCTGCTATCCTGAACACATTTCTTATGTCTCCGGACTCTCGCACATTCTGTTCCCTCTCCCTGTTCCCTTCCTTTCTCTATTACTTTCTTTACTAAGGTAACTCCTGTATGTCCTTTGGCTTTCCTTTAGATGTTCCCTCCTTTGGGGAGTCTTCTTTAAAGGTACCCTTCTCAGAAGCATCTCGCTTCTTCTATATAGTATTGGTATTTGCCTCTTTTACATCTTTTTCCTCTTGGAGCAGCAGTGTCCATAGATAGATACAGTGAGCCTCAAATGTAAGTTGTATACATAGTTTTAAGTTTTCTAGGAGCCACATTAAAAAGAAAGAAACAGAGGATCGAAGCAACATGGCAAAGGAGTAGGGGGCTCCAGTATTTCGCTTGCCCTTTAAACGGGGACGACTGAAACCATAGTCTCTCTCAACTCCAAGAATCAGAGGAAAAAGGTGCTGCAGCTTACAAGGAACAAAGGAGAAAACAGACACAGGCCCAGCTAAAATGTGAGTTTAATCTGATTCAGATAAAACGAACTCGGGAAGTTGAGCTGAGGGGAGGATGAGCGTCTTCTACAGGAACCTCTGTACCACAGGAACCTCTGGGCCTGAGGACTCAACTAGTGAAAACAGCAAATATGAATCTTTGTCCAGATTTCATCAATGGTGGTTATGGAGAATAACACTGTACTCATTGTGACACTCAGACTACCGAATGACTAAGTGAGGAGGTAGGGGTGGCGATGTTAAATCAAAAACAAATGGAGACCAGCCTTGAAAATTCCCTAAGTAGGCAAAGCCTAGTCATACAAAGAAAGCTTGATTTAGCTTATTTTACAAGAATAACCTGAGTCATTTCTTGTTTATGGCTTGGGAAACCACAAGCAAAACCAACTGTTTCCTAAGGTTTATATGAGATAACAACTGAACAATTCCCCATAGTTTAAGAAAATTCTAGCTTCTGGGGGGAGGAGGGCCAACATGGCTGAGGAGTAAGGGGCTCCAGTATTTCGCTTGTCCCTTAAACGGGGATGACTGAAACCAAAGTCTCTCTCAACTCCAAGAATCGGGGAGAAAAGGTGCTGCAGCTTACAAGGAACGAAGGTGAAAACAGAAACGGCCCAGATAAAACGAACTCGGGAAGTTGAGCTGAGAGGAGGGTGAGCATCTTCGGAGATAGCTGGGAAAGTGCCGATCAAACATCACCTGGACAAGAGGGCCAGAGAGACGGCTACCATCCGGCCTCTAGATGCAGGGCTTTGGAAGAGAAGTTCAGTGGCAAACAGCAGCACTCCCCTCGGGCTGCCGGGACCCCGCCACCCCCGTCCCTCGCCGCTGGGACACGCATGCCGCCAGGACTGACAGCGGAGACCCAGTCAGACCGAGGCGGCGCCGCCTGCGGAGCACCTCTAACCCCAGCACAATTACAGTGAAATCGGGGGTAGCAGTCGGCCGCGACAACGCTCAGTGAACCGCACTAGGCCGGCGTCCGTGGTGGAGAGAAAACAGAAATAAAGGGGCGAATAAAGACTCCAGGACTGGTGGCGAGGGACTGGAGAGATGCCATTGTTGTCTCACAAGCCAGGAAGTCACCCCAAAAGCCATCTCTGCAGCAGTGGAGGCCGGACCCGCCTACACCAAAAATGCCCCTCCCAACGTATCAGCAGGAGCGACTGATGCCAAGTGGAGATTGCTGCCTAGAGTAACTCCAGTCATCTTTTCTTTTTTAAATTTATCCCTCCCTTTCTCATTACTACCGATCCCCACCCCTGAGCTGGTTATCCAGGGTACTGACTGGCTTAAACATTTTTATTTTAACCCACTCTCTCAAACATGTTCTACACATTCTTCTGTACTTCCCTATCCCTCTTTCTGGAATAACCAGGCTGCATAAGTTCATCTAGACGACATCGATCTCTATTCCTTTTCCCTTGCACCCGTCCTTATTCTGATTTCTCTCAGTCTGGATTAAGCCCTTTAGTCACTCTACCTGGGCAAAGTCCATTTCCTTCTTCTCCCCGCACCTGTCATTATTCTTTCTATATATGCTCTGCCACCAGCACACTACATACCCTGTCCTTAACGTGTAGCTGGTACTTCAGGTCACTGCCCTCAGAGAGTCATTTGTTATTCTTTTTTTCTGTTGTGAACTGCTTGTCTGTACCATTTGTCGGTATGTTCGAGTATTTCTGGTTTCTGTTTGTCTGTCAGTCTGTTTTCCTGTCCAGAGTAACTTCAAAAAACATCCAAAACACATCCAGCCAAAATGATGAAACGGAAGAATTCTCCTCAAAAGAATCTACAAGAAGCAGTGACAGCTCAAGAATTAATGAAAACAGATATAAGCAACATAACAGAACATGAATATAGAATGATAATCATAAAACTAATCGCTGGGCCTGAAAAAACCTTAGATGAATGCAAGGGATCCCGCACAGCAGAGTTCAAAGACCTTAAAAACGGTCAGGAAGAATTAAAGAAGACATTGGAAGAAATACAAGGGAAACTGGAAGCAGCCACAGCACGGATTGAAGAGGTAGAGGAAAGAGTTAGTGTATTAGAAGATTAAATCATTGAAAAAGAGGAAGCAGATAAAAAGAGAGAGAAGCCGACCCAGGAACAGGAAAGGAGAATTCGAGAGCTGAGCGATGCACTCAAAAGAAACAATATCCGTATCATAGGAGTTCCAGAGGAAGAAGAGAGAGAGAAAGGAGTCGAAGGGGTTCTTGAACAAATCATTGCTGAGAACTTCCCCAACATGAGGAAGGAAACGGGCATGGAAATCCAAGAGGCACAGAGAACTCCCCTCA
>PITB01031072.1:0-16218 GCA_004024585.1 Paradoxurus hermaphroditus
TTTTTTTTAACTTTTTTTATTTTTGAGAGACATAGAGACAGAATGTGAGCAGAGGAAGGGCAGAGAGAGAGGGAGATACAGAATCTGAAGCAGACTTCAGACTCTGAGCCGTCAGCACAGAGCCCGACGCAGGGCTGGAACTCACAGACGGAGAGATCATGACCTGAGCTGATGTTGGCCGCTCAACTGACTGAGCCACCCAGGCGCCCCTGTCCAAATCTTGATCAGATCCCAGCACCGATAGATAGATACCAGGTTTAACAAGATATTTGACATCTCATGCATATTTTACTCCATCCTTTGAATGAATAAAGACAAGACAAGAGTTAATTATTTGACACCCAGAAGTGAACACAGGAATGGCCTTGCCCTTTGGCAAGGCCAAAGAGACATGGGGTGGGGGGGAGATCACCAGGTAATTACCAGGGATCTGGAGGCTCGTGTGTCTGTGCTCTGCACAGGTTGAAAGTCTGACCTCAGCTTCAAGTTTAAGGATACAATACAGGTCATTGTCATCGTTAAGACGTTTTCAGGATGCAGTTATTTACTGCTTGTTCCTATTGCCACTTGCAGATTTTTGCCCTTATTTCTCTGCTTGTTCTATGTTACTAAGAAATGATTAGAAATGATGGCACTGAGTTGGATCGTGCTGTTTGTCTGCACATCCTGATGTTGTAATTTTGATCTTTTCTTCACAGTATTATCCAAATGTGCGTAACTTGAAAGCTCCCAAAACCTTTTGTCAAGGTCCCCAGTGACCTCTTGGTGATCAGTTCTCAACACTCGTCCTACTGGACTTTGCAACGGTGTTTCACACAGCCAATCATTCCTTTCTTCTTATTCTTGATTTTCCTCTATCATTTTATTTATTAAAAACATTTCCCCCCCTCTAGCATTTTAATTACTTGAGTTCTGTTGTAAACTCTAAACTCTTTAGTTTTATACTAGATCCGTCAAACTCTTATCTGACCCCTTGGCTTCTTGAAAAGAACACTTCAATGTCCTTCTTAAGCAAAATTTTTTATTTTTGTATTTATTTCTGTTAAGATAGTCCTGTCCCCCTATGTTGGTGTTCAAGGAGTGTTTGTTAAATTCAGGGGTGACTGTGGAAAGTGGATTTTGTAATAGTCCTATATCTCCTGCTTTATCAGTATACCTTAATTGTCTGAAATTCTTTACATACTTCTATTTTTTTATCTTGCAGTTTTCATAAAATTTTTTCTTCTTATTATTAATTTTGTTTCTTCGATGTGGGTCCCCTTCCTTGGTCTTAGCATCTTTAACTCCCACCCCCCACCCTCCACCCCCCTCCCCTCCCACCCCCGCCACCCGTTTCTCTAATTCATCTGCTTCCAGTTCTTCTTTATTCTTTTAGGGATCTTCAAGTTGAAACTTCTTTGACAAGTTCCTTTTTTATATGTATATAGTCTCTTACTTTAAAAATTTTTTAATGTTTGTTTTTGAGAGAGAGACAGAGTGCAGGCGGGGGAGGGGGCAGAGAGAGGGAGACACAGAATCTGAAGCAGGCTCCAGACTCTGAGCTGTCAGCACAGAGCCCCATGCAGGGTTCCAACTCCCAAACTGCGAGATCATGACTCGAGCCGAAGTCGGACGCCTAACTGACAGAGACACTCAGGCGCCACAGTCTTACTTTTAAAATGTTTCCCTTTTTCCCAGCCAGCTTGCCCCCTCTGTTCTTGCGGTGATACTTCCACTTACTTTCGCTTTGTCTAAGTTTGAAGAGAAAGGTCCAAGTTGATTCTTATCTTCTTATTGTGTATTTAAACCTTATCTCTTTTTTTTTTAGAGGCAGCTTGTAAAGCCTATTTTTGTCTCCAAAGTTTAAAAACCTGACAAATAGGCATGGTTCTCCTCCTTTTCTCAACCAGGATACTTGAAAGTGCAGTCCCAACATGCTGCCTCTACTTCTTTAGTCCCATTTTCTTCTACGCCCTTTGCAATCTGGTGTTTACACTCATCATCTAACGAGCCCACTCTGAGAAAATTCACTTCTGGTTTTCTCTTGTTCTTTTTAGTGCTTCTCTCCCTCAATTCCTTCCTTTCCAAAGCTCTCTACCCTCTTTGATTCCATGAAACCATTTTCTCTAGACTTCCCTTCTGCTCCTTTGGTTTTTTTTGGACCAGTCTGCGCTCTTCTTTTCCTTTGCCTTGTCTTTAACCCTTACTCATCTCCGGAGTTCTGTCTTTCCTCCTCTGTTCCTCTCACTATGCATAATCTTTCTTCCAGGAATTCATCCACTCCTATTCATTTAACTACCCCCCTCTGGACTTGGTGCTGTTTCCTCTACCATGAACGCTCCCCTGCTTTCTCTCCCTCCTACTCATCTTTTAAATGAGTTATTACTTACTCCAGGAAGGTTTTCTTCAGTCTATTCTTTGGACTAACCGTCCCTTCAACCGTGCCCCTAGAGTACGTGTTGACACCATTATCATCTCACACGTTACCTTATAAAGAAATTATCTGTAATTTCCTTCAGGGCAGGAACCGTGAGTATTTTTGTATGCTTGTGCCTAATATAGAACTCAAGAGCTTCTTTGATGCTTGCGTCTCTCTGAATGAGATGTAACCGTCTTCATCATCCAGCCCAGATTGTATTTCAACTCAAGATAAAATTTTAAAAATTATAGTCTAGATGACTTTTTCTCTTGTTAACTTTCTGTGGTATCTCTAATAGGCCTATCATTTGCAAACTAAATCCCTTTGATCCATTTCCTAGCTCAGTCAAGGTCACTATCATGTATTTACATGGTCTAGCTGTCGTTCGACTGTAACCATCACCTATATGCTGATGATTCCTAAATCCTTTCAGCAGCCCTTGTCCTAAACCCATTCCTGAAGTGTTTCTGTACCTCCTGTCCTTTCTATGCAAGCATTTCCTGTTCTCATCGTATGGAGTTTCTGGTGCCTTGAGGTGTCTCCGACACCCAGAACAAGTCATTCATTGTTGATGAGAAGGGAGCTACTTTCAAGTCTCTTACTTGGATGTAGTGTGTAGGCTGGGGGAGGGGAGCAAAGGTGGGTGTCGGTGAGGTCAGCATAGAAAAGAAGCGACAGGATGAGAGGGCGGTTGTATCGGTTTTCTGTGGCCGCTGTAACAAAATGCCACAAACTTAGAGACTTACAACAACACAAAGTTATTCTTGTGCAGTTCTGGGGGTCCCAGGTCTAAAGTTAGTTTCAACAGACTAAAGTCAAAGTGGAACCAGGACTGGGTCCTTCTGGAGGCTCTGAAGGGAGAGAATCCTTTTCCTTGCCATTTTCAGCTTCTAGAGGCTCCTGGCTGAATCTCTGCTTCTGCTGCCTTTTGCCTTAACTCGGACGCTCCTGCCTGCCTCTTGGAAGGCCTCTTGTGACTACACTGGGTCCATGCAGATAATCCAGTCCGGGATAACCTCCCCATCTCCAGATCCTTAATCTAATCATCCAGACGCTGCTTCATTTTCTGTATAAGGTAGCATTTCTAGGTTCTGGGGATTAGGGCATGGCCATATTTGAAGGGCCGTTATTCAGCCTCCCATGTGGTCCTGAGTCAAGGTAGAGACAGAAGCAAGAGTGTCTCTGTCTGCAATGGAAGGAGATGCAGAATCCTTGATTTTTAGCAGGTGCGAGGGTCAAAGTGTGTGTGTGTGTGTGTGTGTGTGTGGAGGGGGGTGTCATGGAAGAAAAACTGTTGCTATTGGTGCTGTTTCTAGGGAAGAGAAAACTAATGTCAAGGGAAAAAATCCTACATAGTCTTTCATGTAAAAGTAATAAACCTTAGAGTCACTTATATGAACTGCCTACGATTTATGCCTAAACATCTGGTGGCAAAATATTTTCCAACTAATTAACCGGCTACACTATCATTTAAGTTTTGTTTTAAAACAGTGTGCTCAGGTGTCTGGTCCTCACCCTAACAAAGCCAGAGGGCGGCCACTCCTGTAGGGAGCTGATGAGATCTCCTATTAATGGAGCTTCGAAGCTGGGCTTCAGGACTCTGAGCAAAGGAAGAGAGAGATGTTTATAGCTTACTTCTTTCTCTTGCATCCTTCTCTTTAGAGGGAGCTGTGGTTAAAGGAATTAATGGGTTAATGGTGGGAAAAAAAAAAGTCCTCCATTTGAGACACTTGACAGCTCTAGAGAGTGCATGCACACTGAAGCAGGTCTGCTAACAGGGCGAATGGAATTAAGAGTCATTAGAAGATGTCTTAGTTTGGTTTCTCCTGAGAAGCAAAGTTTGAGGTCTGGATTTCAATGGGCGCATACGGTTGTGGTTACTTTAGAATGTCTCCTATTCTAGAGTTGTATCTAGAAGGCAGCCGCGTATTTATCCATCAGCTCCCAGTTTCCACGGACCAAGAACCATCCCTGGGCCTTTCCCTTCTGTGCTCTCTGGCTGCACCTGTAGTCTGTAGGTCTCTGTAGCATGGGAGAAGGCCTGGAGGCAGGAAGTCAGAAGATACCAGGGGCACGACTAAGGGGGCACGGCCAGCCCCAGAGGAGTCTGCACTCCAGCCATAGCTGAAAGCAGAAGGGCAGGCAGGATGTGAGCAGGGTGCCAAATGCAAAGAGCTACGGAAGAATCTCTTCTCAAACGGTAGGCGTATGCGGCGAGGACCCTGTGGTGGCTATCCATTTAGCAAGAGAAAGATGTCAGGTGTGGGCTGTGAGACAGTTATGGGGTCGCACCCCATTAATACAGCTGTCACCTCCCAAGCCTCTGTTCCTCATAGTAAAACAAGAACAATTTCTCCCTTTGAGGATTGTTATGTGAAGTAAAAGAGGTAATATATGCAAAGGGCCTTGCAGGTGACCGGGATATGCCTATACCCATAATGGGAGTAGTTGTGCGTAGAGGAAAATGGAGGCCACAGGAGGAAGGAGGAGGAGGAGGGGGAGAAGAACAGAGGGAGAGGGGTAAAGAAAGAAAAGAGGAGGCACAGCTGGGTGGCTCAGTCAGTTAAGTGTCCTACTTCGGCTCACGTCATGGTCTCACGTTTTGTGAGTTTGAGCCCCACTTCGGGCTCTGTGCTGTTAGCGCGGAGCCTGCTTCAGGTCCTCTGTCTTCCTCTCTCTGCCCCCACTCCCCATGCTTGCGCTCTCCTTCTCTCTCAAAAATAAATAAACATTGTTTAAAAAAAAAGAAAAGAGGAAAGAAAGAAGAAAGGGAGGAAGGAAAGAGAAAGAAAGAGAGAGAGAGAAAGAAAAGAAAAAAGAAAGGTTATTGATTGTCACCCGAGGCATCTGCTACAAGAAAAGTCACACATGTTCATACTTGCTGCTAAATAACGTCGGTGACTATTTCACGGCTCAGGACACAAAGTCTTGCACGTGTTTCACTCAAGTCCTGAGTCCAGATCTCCTTTGCTTCCCACTTCAGTTCCTTGGTATTCCTCTGGTCGAGTGTCTGACGCGAGATGCACGCTCTCGCCTCAGGGTTGCTTCAGGGCCACCAACGTGACCTGACAAGCCTTGCGGACAAAGACCTGACCCTCATCCATCGGAGGTGTATTAGTGTTTCACCCAGACAAAGGATAAGTGAACTGTTGTAGGTCAACAACCAGGTTCTTGTGTAAAGTCAAAATCACCACTGGGCAGCCATTTTTACCTTGGGATGGATTTTGCTTGTTCACTGGTCCTTGGAATACAGATAATTCATACTTCATCTGCCATAGGCTGGCTGACCTTGCAGCCCACCAAATAATTTGGTGGAAGAGTCCAGGCTGCCCTCAAGCTCAGCTTTGCCAGAAACACTGGTGCTGGGGCCACAGCCTTCTCCTGATTATGACACTGATAAGGAGTTTCTAGTCCAGAAGGCAAAATCACTGACAACCCCTCCCCCGCCAAAAAAAAGAGTCGTAAAAGATTTGCAACAGAAACAAATGCCAGAGCAGCAATATTATGACTTCCCTAGAGTAGAAAAAGTCAAAGTCATGACCAAGGCAGTTGATATCCTGGCGACAGAGGGACAGGTTCACTCATACCCCCACACACTCACACGCTGGTACCAATGAGAGATGGTTTGATTTCTGTCTCAGGGAGATAGTGTAGAGCCAAGACTTCATAAAACTCAGTGGGATGAATGGTGCTAATTCATCCTGCTGCAGGGCTTTCATTGTGTTCCCTGAGGGATGCGGTACACCGATGAATCTGGATCAGGACACCTGACTTCTCTTGACTTATTAAACCAGATGCCTGGACCTTCTTCTGCTTCCTATTTGGCATGATGTAGGAGGAAGAAGACCCTCCGATCATGGGGAAAGGGCAGACTTGGAGGATGGGAAAGCACAGGGCCAGATGCGCTGGGAGCTCCGAAGCTTGGAACCCTACCATTTGGCCCATGTGGCCAAACGTTCTTGTAAAATTTTCAGAAGAAGGAGATTTTGACTATAATTGGTCGAGAGTCATGGTCTCCGCATCATGACTGCATTTATCCTCATGTGTGAAAACACGGGCATAGCCAGAAGCATCTTTGGGATCAGTCTAAGAGGAAGCCGAATTGGGGATACATCTCGTTGAAGTTTAATAAGGTTTGTTTATGTGATTTATAGTCACTTCCATGTACACATATATCTGGCAGTTAATTAATAAAAATATGTAATTTTGCTAAGGTATTTTTCAGATTTTAGGACCATCTGTTCCAGGCACTTGTTTTAGCAATTCTCACTAGGAAATTCTCTTTATTTCTTTACATGGCATAGGAAAAAAAATAATCAACCGTAACACAGTTCAGAATGTGGGAATCCTGGATTGTGAGCATGGAGACCAGCACCACTACCCTTAACTCTATCCGTTCCCCAAGGATCTCTATCTCCACCTAATCCCTAACCCTAACCCACCTAACCTGGCCATGACACCAGTGGCATTTTTAGTTATTTATCCCACACTCTAAATTATGTTTCTCAGGAGGACAGTGAGGAGGTATTAAAGCTCTGGCGTTTGGAGTCAAATGCCGGCTCAGCCGCTTGGTGGAGTGGGGGCTTGGGTATATTGTTTAACTTCTTTAAGCCGTGATGTCCTGGGCTTTAAAATAGGAGTAGGCACTCATGGAGATGGTTTCAAAGATTAAATTGGATGACTCCTCTGAAGAGCTTAGCTCAGAACCAGCACATGGTTAGTGCTCAATAAAAATTCTTTACTCTTAGACTTTTCAGACCGCATTCATCTTTTAGTCAGCGCCTGTGGTCACAGAGAGCTTCGAATGTAATCATCAGGAATAAACTGAGGCTCCTAGAGCCAGGAAAAAATAAAAAGTTTATTGGAAGGATATTAATAGCTTAAAGAGCCGAGGGAAGAGCTGACCCAACAGGCTTTGGGGAAGATAGGAAACAGGGCAGCTGGGGGTCTCAGAAGCATGAACATGTAAACCATCCTTCTGAGATGCTGCTGCTTCGGAGAACACAGCTTCTATTGCTTCTTGGTCTTGTCTGCTCTCTGCTTAAATGCCCAGGAGGGAGAACCAGCTGGCCTGGCTTGGCTCGTGCCCTCCTCTGTGGTCAGAGGAGTAGATGTCTGGAATCTGCTGCCCCATTAAAGCCACAGGGAGCCGGGGGACAATTCTGGGTCAGAACACTGGGCAGACAAAACTACCTGTACTCCATGGACCTCTTGCTAGGTGTCCCTAAGGACCTGCCAGGCAAATTTCTCTGGACTTCCAACGTCTTCTTTGTCAAAATGCAATGGCCTTTGGTAATAACCCAACGTCATTTCCTCCCATCTTTACAGATAATCATTCCTTCTTTTGCATGACCTCTATTATGATTCTTCACTCATACAATCATTTATAAATGTTTATTGAGCACCTACTAGTTGTTTACCTCAGTGAACCAAAGAAATCCCATGCCTTCCAGGATTTACTCTCTAGTGGGAGGAGACAGATAGACAAAAATCAACAAATAAATGACATGGAGTGATGATGGTGCTAATGACCAAGAGCTAATGAGAAAAACCAACAGAAGGGAAAGGGAAAGAGTAAGGTGTATATGCAGGTATTGCTCAGGTCAGCCCTTCAAGTTCATGTGAGTCTGTCATCCTGGTGTTCACATTTTGATGATTTCATTTGTTTACTTGTGTGTCATTAGTGACTAGCTGGCTTCTCTCCTCCAGAAGTGAGCATCTTTTTTTTTTTTTAATTTATTTATTTTAGAGAGAGAGACAGAATGCGAATGGGGGAGGGGCAGAGAGAGACGGAGACACAGAATCTGAAGCAGGCTTCAGGTTCTGAGCAAGTGGTCAGCACAGAGCCCCATGCGGGGCTCGAACCCACGAACTATGAGATCATGACCTGAGCCAAAGTTGGACGCTCAACTGACCGAGCCACCCAGGTGCCCTTCTGGGGTGAGCATCTTAAAGGTGAAGCCATGTCATTCATTCCCAGGCCTAGCCCTGCCTCATGGTGGATGCTCTATAAATGTTTGTTGAAGGAATGGATAAACATCCCTTGTAGTATGGCTATTGCCTGATTGTATCTTTCTGCTGGTGAACCAGCCAGCTAGTTTCCCACACAGGGCATTGCAGGCAGCCTGAACAGAGGGGATGATCCCATCTGGGCTTTGCCCTTATAGATTCTCTGTAAATGTTGCTGACTGACCGATTGACTAGCAAAGGCATTTGTTTAACCCCATGTATCCAATCTCTTTTCCCTGGAATCAGTTTTGTTTCTTTTTGTTGTTATTGATTTTATTTCCTCATATCATGCTTTCTGAATTTAAGACTAGTTTTGAGCAAGAAATGAAAAAAATACCGATTTCTCACAACTCGAGTCACAGAATCATGGCATCAGGATGAATCACGACATCTGAAAGAAGTTCAGGAGAGCACCTGGCGTAGGTGAGGGTGTGCTATGAGGAAGAAGGGCAATAGCAATGATCCTTTAATGGAAATTAGTATCCTATTAAATCTATTCCCTCCATACTCGATTTCCGTATTTACTGAAGTAAATATGGGGAAGAAGTAGGTACTCCTTTAAGTACTCAGTCTAAAAACAGGAACCAAGAGGGGCACATGGTTGGCTCAGTTGGTTGAACATCTGCCTTCAGCTCAGGTCATGATCTCATGGTTCATGGGTTCGAGCCCTGCATTGGGCTCTGTGCTCACAGCTCGGTGGAGCTTGGAGCCTGCTTCTGACTCTGTGTCTTCCTCTTCCTGCCCCTCCCCGACTCATGCTCTCTCTCGCGCACGCTCTCTCTCTCTCTCCCTCTCTCTTTCTCTCAAACATAAATAAACATTAATTTTTTTAAAAACAGGAAACAAGACAATGCAAGCTTTAAAATATTTTTACTTAGCATTTGTGTACAATAGAGCAGCATTGATTGGATGATGTTTAGAGGTGGTCTCTACCGTAGCAGCGTTCTTGGCTTTTCACTTTAAACCGTGAACAATCTGCCATTGACCCAGCTCTCTGGTTGCGATGGTAGCTGTATTTATACACGGTCAGCTGTGTTGTGAATATATTTAGCTTATCCTAAATGCCCCTGAGAGGATGAATATCATCTGTTTCTAGTTTAATTGTGTTTTGGAGCATAGCACATTTTTTTCCCTAGATGAATAAATATTAAGCCTTTTCCACTTCCTGAGGAAAGTTAGAGCTGGAGTCTGATATTCAAATTACTAGAGTTATTAAATCAATGAAAATGAACATGTAAAGAGCTATGCGATTCTATTTATAAGTTCTTGTCAGAATATGCTGCTCAGTGAAAATGGGATGTTTTGGCATCCAGAAAAACTAGATATCAACGCCGAGACCAGAAGCCATTGTATTCATTGTTGGCATGAGTAGATGGTAGAGCTGGCAGATACGGTGGTCGGAAATAGTGGTGTTGATAACTAAACAGTATCCTCACACAACATGTAAAACATTTCAGAGAAGTTTTTATCTAAATGTTCTCAGACTTTCATTTCATAAACCTTGAAATTTTTATATGCAAATAAAAATACATATAGTAACTATTTTAAGCACTGACACCATTAAAAAAGGATTTGCTTCAGGCTTCTGAACAAGCACATTTGGCCAGCTGTATTTATTTGCTCATAAACCATAAACTTCCTGATAGAGATCCTAAAGGAAAAGAAAGGACCAACTTGAAATGGATGTCAGAAAGGGATTTTAGAGTGATTACACGTACTTTTCTGTGTAAAGAGACCCAGTGTGGAGAAGCAACCGCTCCAAAGTTAGCCCACGGCTAACTCATGGCCCAGCTAGACCCCAGAATTCCTGATTTCCATTCCTCTGTTCTTTCCATCTTGTCTCCTTGCTTCCCTGAAGTGATCATTTAAATTAGCCAGGTATGTATGTAATCTACAAAATGTCTCTTATGTGTATGTTTCAGTGAAAGCTGCTATTATATAAAGATAGAATCTATATCCTGTTCATTGTTTACACCTGCATTCCTATCTACATTCATACCCCTCCCATCCTACCTCCTTCATTTTCTCATCAATCTTTGAGAAGAAACCGTTAAAATAGACTGTTGTGGCGTACTCCTGTGGGCAGATTGATGAAACTTGTCTGGGGACAGAGAGAAAGGCAGAGCTTTTAATAACTCTCACGTGACGTTCTCTTCTCCTCATCTCAGCCCAGCTGGCTTAGATGCCATCAGCGAGTATGGTCCTTAATGGCCTGTCCCCCTTGACACTAGCGAGAGCTGTTGGGGTCTTATGTCAGGTCAACTCTTGTAACTGCTCATGTACTTACCTTGCCATTTTAACCAAGTATTTTTTGTTGTTTTGTTGTTTCAGTAAAATCTGAAAATCTGAAATGGAGTTAACTATATTTTAAAATGTAAAACACTGTGAATGTAAAACACTTGGACTGGATTCCACACCTAACAATGAAACAGTGTAAAATACCATTTCTCAAGTTATACTCTGTCTGTATGTCAGTAAAGTAACTACGAGATAAAGGAAAATATATAAATATATAAAAACTATTTCACTAGTTTTTTCCCCTGTTAAAAAAATTGTGCTTGGAAAGGTTACGTTTTATTAAGCCAAAATCTCTTCTAAATATCTATATTATTAAAATATGTAGGTTATTATAAGTAAGAAAAACATTAAGCATCTATCTTAGATCAGAATTCTTATATTGCTGGAACTAAAACTAACGTAATAACTATTATTTGTGGAACATCAGAGGTTCAGTAACTTGCCTGAGATCCTTACCACTGAGATATAGAGCCTCTATTGTATGTTCAGATGGGACAAATTTATTAACTCTTTGGTAAAGCGCCTAGTTCTGCTTTCAGTATATTCAATTCTCTGTTAAATTCTTGGAGGAGTCTGAGTCCTTGGTGTATTGACTGAGATACATTTTGTGATGATTGGTACACCATCAAATACAAAGAAATCGTAGAACGTTATTTTTTTTCTAACATGTCAGTTGGAACACCTTTTCTTCTTAAATTATTACAATTTTGTAAAAAAAAAAAAAAGGATATTTAGAAAACCAAACAATTGCACATTTCTTGGTATTTTACTCCTAATAAAAGTGATACTTTGATATTTAAGAATTCAGTGATAGGAGTTGGGACTTTTTTTTTTCCTACCTATTTTCCAAGAGGGCTGTGACCCTATTGATAGTTTGGTTTTGAAACTATATCAGATAGATTAATTGGATTGTCTAGACTGGTTCCCCCGGAGGTACTAAAATGCACCTTTTTCTTAGAGAGAGGTTGCAAATGTCAGAAAAAAATCTGAGAGACCACCATGCCTCTCCCGTGTCCATTGGCAATGGGATTCAGTAGATCACAGGCCTCCCTTGAAGTCTTCCCAATCAAACCTTCTCGGATAGGCCCCTCACAGCCTGAGGCCTTTGATTATTCCTTTTCTCGGACCTATGAATCTAATCAGTACATTATTCCCATTTATTGATCTATTTTATTGTGATTTCCTGTTGTCACAGTAAGGCACTGTGTTTGCTAATTCTTTCTGGCATGTCCCTAAGCTTTGTTGTTTCTGGAAGGTGGCTCATATAATGCTCTCTCTGACCTGAAAAATGAAAGCCCATATTCTTGATGATCCCTTCCGTTGAGTCCATATCCTCTTCGAAGGAGTTCATAAATATCAGCAAGAGGTCAATGCCAGAGTCCCCACTATGTTAGCCTCTGCCTTGTTTTTCTAGGTGATTCCTTTCTGCCCAGCCCTGTCTCTACCCTATCTGCCCCTTCTATTCCTAGAACGCGTTTTTGACAACTAACACATTACATCTTGGAAGCTTCATGGAGCTCTGCCACTAAAATTGTGGGAATAGACGATGTTGTAGTTCTTGAAGATATTTTCATTCACTGTGATTATTTTGCCTGTTTTCCTTTAGATTATCTCGGCTCGGTTTCTGGAAACCACCCACCAGTGACCTTCATAAAGTAAGTGGACACTTACAATTTTCTTTCAGTCAGCTGTAAATGGAAATCTCAGTTTTGTTTAATGATTTTCACACAAGACAGTTTCGTTCAAATATTTTATTGGTGAACAGTGGCATAATGACTGGGAATATATAGGAAAAGATAACTAAACCCTGCCTTTAAAATTTGTGGAAAGGATAATAGATAGATGTGAAATAAGTAAGACACTGCTTGTCATCCGTGAATATTACCTGTAGCATAATAAAGTATATTTGCAGCCACTGAGCAGAGTGGTTTGACTTTTCCATCTTCATTCCAGGCAGCTGCCAGAGTCCTCTCAAGGGGCACATTACAAGAGCCTCTTCCTTCATCTTAAGTTGGGATTTAGCCCAAGAAAGTATCTCAAATAGCATTAAGCCAAGTAACGTCCAGCACAGAATTTAGCACCTAATGGGCACGGAATATTTGTTGGACAATGAATGTAGGTGGATTAATTAATTCATCAATTTTCTGCTCTGCGTGGCCCTCACCACTGTGAGGCAATGTGGTGTACTGGTTAGTCTCCCAAATCTGGAGCCAGATGCTTGGGTTCAATTCCTACTTGTGCCACTCACTAGCTGAATGACTTGGGTCACATGTCTAAACCTCTCAGCATCCCAGTTTTTCCATCCATCCAATGGGGACACTAACACTACCTATCTCGTGTTGTAATGAGCTTATTAAAAGGATTAAGCGAGTTAATATGTGCAAAATGCTTAAAATAATGCCTGACATATGGTAATCTCTGTAAAAATGTTTGTTGAACAAATTAAAATACATTAAGCATATAGAGACATTCCAAGGTCCCATGTTTAGAGACTGAAAAACTGGTTTGGTCTAGACGCCGTGACGCTTCAGTAGCAATAAACACCAGTCACCCAAATCTTGGTTTTAATACCATTTTCCACTAAAAGGAACCAAGGCTCCTTGAAGAAATGGCTAATTTAGAACTGGGGCAACAAATACGCAAAACGAGCCTGGAGCATCTTCTAGTGCCAGAAAGTAAGGTAGTGCTAAAAGAAAAAAAAGAATAACAAAACAAAAAACACCTCGCTATGGCATAACACACAGTGCCTCACAGGGATACAGGAGCCAACTAAAAGTGCTCCCAATGGCCAAAGCTGGAACAATTTGAGCAAGAAAAGAAATAAAGTAGTAGTTTAACCCAAAGCATAAAAGAAATATCTATTCAGTTAGAAATAACTGGATGACTATATGAGGAGAAGAGACAAATCTCCCATGCTGAAGAAGTCCAAATGCTTTCCTCAAGGTTAAATATAACCCCCAATGAAAGCTGCTCATAGTGATTTTCTTCCAAGGAGTAAAGTAGGAAAGGGAGGGGGAAAAAGAAGTAACGTTCCATCAGGAAACCTGAAAAACACTACCTCAAGCTAGGTAATCAAGATTAACATCACCAGTGACATGTGATTTTGATAGTAGGTATCTTCATAGAACGTGACAGAATGGTGCCTTAGCTCTGGTCCTCTTCCCCTGAACACATCAGCCCAGTCTAATCATGAGGAAAGTACAGGATAAACTTCAGTGGAGGTACATCCTACAGAACACCTGACCAGGATTCCTTAAGACTGTCAAGGTCATTAAAAATATCAAAAGTCACAACCAAGAGAAGCCTGAGGAGACCAGACAGCTAACTATAATGTGGTGTCCTGGTTGGGATCCTGGAACAGAAAAAGGACATTAGGTAAAAACTAAGGCTACCTGAATAAACTGTAGAGCTTAGTAAATAATAATGGATCAATGTTCGTTCCTTAATTGTGAAAAACGTCCCGTACTGAGATGAGGTGTTAATAGTGGAACCTCGGTGTGGGCTATATGAGAACTCTGTATTTACTATCTTCATATTAATTCTGAAAATCGAAAACCCAAATAAAAAGTCTACTTAAAAAAATAAGGAAGTGTGCATATAAAAAAACTGGTTCGGAGGTATACTTTCCATTTTCCAAGTACCAAAATAATAATATTTTGAAAACTGTTGAATTTAACTAATTTATATTTGAGACTCATACATAGAGAATTACATTCTGCATTAAATTCTTGAATCAATTAAAGGTATACACATCTTTAAAGCCTTCTGGTATATTTCTGCTGTCCTCAGATGGACACGGAAACTAACAATTGTCAACACAAATCTTTTTTTGTAAGAGTAACTGTTTTTGGGGCTAACGTGGACTATGACTTGTGCATTAGTTATATATTTTAGCATAACAGATTACCACACATTTAGTGACCTAAAACAGCGTATAATTATTATCTGATAGCTTCTTTGGATCAGGAATCTGAGTATATCTTTGCCGGGTCCTGTGTGCTTCAAGTCCCATAAAGGTATCATCAAGATATTGGCTGTGCTTTGGTCCTTCTTGGAGTTTGAGTTTTTTCTTCCAAGTTCATGTGGTGGTTGGTGGAATTCAGTTAAGGTTGTAGGACTGAGGTCCTCTGTTTTCTTGCTGGCTGTCACGTGGGTGCTCTCGTCTCCTAGGTAATTACTCCCAGTTCCTGGCCATGTGGCCGCTTGCCTCTCACAGGCCCTGTCAGGACATGATAACTGACTTCAGAAGCAGCAGGAGAAAGTCTTACTCCAGCCGGCTAAGACGGAGACTTCCATAATGTAACCTTACCAAGAGAGTGACTCTCCCGTTGACTTTGCTGTATTCTGTTGGCCAGTGGCAAGTCACAGGCAATGCCTGCACTCAGGAGGAGAGGCTCGGGGCACCTGGGTGGCTCAGTTAAGCTAAGCATCGACTCTTGGTTTCAGTTCAGGTCATGATCTCATGGTTCGTGAATTCCAGCCCTGCGTCGGGCTCTGTGCGGACAGTGGGGAGCTTGCTTGGGATTCTCTCTCTCTCTCTCTCTCTCTGTCCCTCCCCCACTTGCTCTCTCTGTCTCTCTCTCAAAATAAATAAATAAACTTAAAAAAATTAAAAGAAAAAAGAGGAGAGGCTCATACTAGGACACCAGGGAATCACCTTAGCATATATCCACTACAACAGCAGAGTTTTGAAACAGACAGGCATTTATGAGCAAGCTAAAGAGGAGAACAAACTGAGAATGCTGGCTTCTTATTTTCAAGCAGACTATAGCTTGAAGTAAATAAATAAATTTCACCTCCACCCCTACCCCCATACACAAAATTATGTTTAAAAATGCTCCTCAAAGTTTAAAAATAGTCCTCAAAGTTATCAAATGAGGGTTATAATTATTTAAGATGAAGGAGCCAGAAAAAAATTATCGGAAATAGCTCATAAATACATCACTATTTTCCTAACTAGTGTTTTCGTTTTTGTTAGCAGTGAAGAAATTTGGAAAAAATTTCAACAACATTTCTTCATTTTAAGAACTCTCATAAAAGTTTAAATGATATGATCTTATTTTCAACATTTTATGACTTAATTTTTTTCATTTTTTTGAGATTCTTTAGTGTTTTAATACTTACGTTTTTAAATTACGTCTACTGATATTTGTTTTTTTTTTAAGTTTATTTAATTATTTTGAGAGAGAGCAAGCAGGGGAGAGGCAGGGAGTGAGAAAGGGGGAGAGAGAGAGAGAGAGAGAGAGAGGGAATCCCAAGCAGGCTCTGCACTGTCAGCACGGAGCCTGATGCAAGGCCCGAACTCACAGACCATAAGATCATGACCTGAGCCAAAAACCAAGAGTCAGATGCTCAACTGACTGAGCTACCAAGGCATCCCTGTGTTTTTTTTTTTATTATAATAGTTTATTTTCAAATTGGTTTACATATAACACCCAGTGTTCATCCCAACACGTGCCCTCTTTAATATCTGTCACTCCCTCTCCCCCCTCCCTCACCTCCCTCACCTCCCT
>PITB01031073.1:0-16224 GCA_004024585.1 Paradoxurus hermaphroditus
CTGGGGCCTCGCCCGCCGCGCCCTGGCCCCGGCGGCCCCGCCCAGCCCCGCCCGCCGCGCTCTCAGGCCCCGCCCGCCACGCTCTCAGGCTCCGCCCGTCGAGCGCACGGAGGCCACCCCGCGGGAGGGGCGTGCCGGAGCTCCCGTGCGCACCGTTCGGGCAGGCGCACCTGGGGCTGAGGGGGGCGCCCCTGGGGCGGGGCGCTCTCCCGAGCGCGCTCCCGAGCGCGCTCACTACTGAGCATGCTCAGTCGAGGGTCCGCGCGTGGGCGCCGGCTAGGCATGCGACCCCTACGCCCTGGCAAGGAAGAGAACGGGGTTATTAGTCTCTCCTGGGGACACTATGGAGAAGTACCAGGTGACAAGTTGTTCCCTGGTGGGGAGGCAGGGTGACGAGAACCCGCCGGTTTGGGGCGAGCCAGGGACCCCCGACCTGCAACCCCACCTAGCCCCCTATCGGTTTACCGGTCCCAGCTCCTGGGGAGGCGGCCGGTGGCCAGTTCCCATCCCGGGCCGGAGTCTGCCTCCAGGACACGGAGTGACCCCCTTGGGTGTCCTTTGCCTCTCTGAGCCTCAGTTTCCCCCTCTCTAAAATGATGGATGAAATGAAGCAGCCTCCACCGTTCGTGTGAATACTTGATGGGAGAGAAGTTCACCTTTCTACCCATGGACACCCTAAAACGTCCAAAGTTCAGGATCCAAAGTTTCTGGGAGGCTCCAAACTCTCAATACACACCATCGGTAGTCCCGGGTAGGAGGGCTTGGACCATTTCCAGAGCCTGTGACAATGTGTAAGACTTGAAAAAGTCCCCAAACAAAAGGAAAGCTGCAAAAAAAAAAGCCGCGTGTTTAATGAACTGCTTCGGTACACGAAATGTCACCTTTATTAAATGTTAGATTCAATCTTTGTAAAGATTTCATTAATCTGAAAACAATTTGTAGATTAGATTTTGCTCACTTCGTGAGCGCCTCCTTTGTGTGGGAGGGCTACAGGGGAGTCAGCGCGGCTAAGGAGATGAGTTTCTGGAGGCCAGAGAATTTTAAAGGCAAAGGTACTTTTTTGGGAGAAAAACCATAGGCCCCATCTGAGCTACGAGGGTGTTTTACTGTTAACCTGCCGCTTAAAAGGGCCTAAGCGTGTGCATCCTTACACTGGCTTAAGCTGCTCAGGAGTAAGCTGTCCCCAAAATTCCTTAGGCACGATTCAGTCCACCCACAGGGGCTGGATTACAGAACCCAAGACTTTCCTGGACTCTGAGAGTCCCTAGACTCAGGGTTGCATCTCCTACAGCCACTCTTCTCCGTCCTGTTGGGCTTCCTCTATCCCGTGACAGGTGTAATTCCATCCTCCACGCTACCCCGTGGCCCGTGGCCTCCCCGCAGAGTTCTGACATGGTGGCTGTCTCTCCGCAGGTTTGCTTCATAGCACAGACCCTGGAGTCAGACCGCCGAGTTCCTGTCCCCTCCAGGCCGTCTAACTTATGAGCCTTGTAGCCTCAGGCAAGGACTTTGCTCGCGAAGCCTCAGTTTTCTCCAGTGTGGACATGGACGGAGCAATAGTGCCGCTCACTGGAGGCACTGGAGGACGGCCTGGAGGGGAGGGGGTCGTAGAGTGCTTGGCACGGTGCCAGGCCACCCTCAGCTGTAACTGCACCAATTATGCAGTCACATAATTTTCTTGTTTGGATGTTCAGTTCGAAGGTGGGTCCTGGAAGCCGGAATAACAGGGGGCTAGAGAGAGTGACCAAAATCTGCGCCAGGGAGGTGCTGGCTCTTGGATGCCCCCTGGCCCCTGCCTGGAGAAGCGGGACCGGGTGGCGGAAAGAGCTCCAGAATTGGCCCCAGAGAGACGGGCTCAGGTTCTGCCTTCTAAGGGCTCCTCAGCCTTCTGGGCAGTTCCTTCTCTGCGACACGCGGTGGAGACGCTCGCTCTGCCAGCCTGCGAGAGAAGTGGGCGCCAGAAAAGGCATCGGAGTCGAGCACGCTTTGGAAGGTGAAAAGCCGCGTGCGTTTGCTGAAAGCTTCCCTTTCTCTTGCTGGTAGATTTTGGAGCAGCTGAGTCCTGGGGCCCTGGGGACGAACCTGGTGGTGGAGAAAACAGAAAACAAAGTCAAGTGCGTGATAAAGCAGGTAAGAGGTGGCTCCGGGGGCATCCTAGCGCGGGTGGGGCCCCCAAACATAGACTTACCGCCCCCCTGTTAGAGAAAGGCTTCCTCTTGGTGAGAGCTGCTTCCTCTCTCCCCACGGACACGGAGGCAGATCCAGTCTGATCTGGGGGCGGCGCGAGGCTCTCCAGGCTTCCCAGCACACTTGACCCTCTCACCTGGGTGGAGTAGGAATGCCCATTTTAACTTCAACAAGCGCAACCATACCAGCCACTTGGTCAGCACATCCTTCCCGCCTTCCTCATTCCATCTCCCTCCAACCCTGCAAAGCAGGAGCCATGGCCCCGCTCCACGGCCAAGGATAGGGAGGCTTGGGGAGGCTGCAGACTAGCCAGCATCGCCCGGCTCCCAAGAGGATGGGAATTCGGGCTACCTCGGCACCTTTTACCAAAGGGGAGGTGGGCCTGGGGTGGAGGAGGGGGGAGCAGGGCCTTGCCCAGGGTCACGCAGGGCTAAGGGCAGGACGTTGTCTGGCTCTGGGCCCTTCCACCACTTCCTCATCGGGGCCGGCCTGGCAGGGAGGGGGACGGACCTGCAGGGGGAAAGCCCTTTGTGCATCCGAGGCAGGGTGGTTCAGATGAACCGAGGAGAGACGACCAGCAGAAGAAGAGAGCTTCGCCGAAAAGGGCCCGGCTTGCGGGGTGCACGCGACGGCTGGGCTGCCGTGGAATTGGGATTGACTGTGCACGTGGAAGAGCCTCTTTGGCATCAGCTGCTGGGGCCACTTCTGCGCGGCCAGGCCTTCCGCCCCCTGTGGTAGGAGCAGCAGCAGCTGGGCCTGGAGTCCTTGCCTTCCTCTGGCCCCACTGCAGGCCGGCTGGGGGGCTGCCCCCATTGTCTCTCCGGCCAGTGGGGCAGGACAAGCCCAGCCGGCTGCCCTCTGGGCCATCAAGGAGCGTTTTAAAAAGCCAGTCAGTCTTTCTTTTTAAAGGAAGTGGGGGTGCCTGGGTGGCTCAGTCGGTTAAGCGGCCGACTGCAGCTCAGGTCATGATCTCATGGTTCATGAGTTCGAGCCCTGCGTCAGGCTCTGTGCTGACAGCTCAGAGCCTGGAGCCTGCTTCTGATTCTGTGTCTCCCCCTCTTTCTGCCCTTCCCCTGTTCACACTCTGTGTCTGTGTCTCTCAAAAATAAATAAACGTTAAAAAATAAAAGAAGAAGAAGTGGGGGTGGGGTGCAGGTAGGGTTTTGTGTTTCCTTCTAGTGTTTTCCTTGAGTGTTTATAAACTGTTTTGACAAGAAAGCCGTTGAGACTGGTAACATACTCTTTCCCACTTAGCGTGCTGCAAACATCATTTCCTGCCACTAACACAGCTTCCTCCTCTCTTGGTTCTGGTGGCTGCGTGGCCCTACCTGCTCGGTGGGCCGTAACTGCCCCCAGCCGTCCCCGAGCCCCTTGCGTGTGATGAGCGCTTGACGTGTCCTTGGTTTTTCACTCTGCGCCGACGACTCTAAAAGCAACCTTCTAGTGAACTCTTTTGAGGATCCATGGTACCCTTGGGGAGGGATCAGTTCCTAGGGGTGGGGCTTCTAGGGCAAAGGAGGTGACATGTCGAAGGCTTTCAGTGTGGTTTGGCCAAATTTGCCTTTAAGCGTGAGCCCCTTGAACAGAAGGAGCGGAAGGTGGTCTCACTGTGCTGCTCCATCCGGGGTCTTCACAGGGTCTGGGAATAAGCCACTACCTCTGCACTTTCACCTACAGTCACCCCAGTTATAAGAGCTCGTCATTTGCAAGTCTTACGAGCAGAAGCACTCGTGAGGATCTGGTAGTAGAGGCGGTGACGATGTGCCTGTGACGTACACACATCCCTTGCCATCAAGTATGTCGTAGACTTGAAGCTTCGTGCTGCTCTTCCATCAACCACCCTGTCTCTCACGCGTTCCCCCACTGCCCCATGTTCAGTGACGGGGACCATCTTCCCGGTCTGGATAAGGAATGAAATGGTGAAGTCGATACTTGGCCAACCAGAGGAGAGCCGTTGGCTCTGGGGCAACACATTTTATTTTCTTCCCTGCTTCTAGCAGGTCTGGAAATGGATCCCCTAATGATTGTTTGGAGTTTATATTCTTCTTCCTAGACTTATCCATGCAACGGGAGTAAAGACGTTTTGGTTGCTCAAAGCATTTTCGGGTAGCCCCGCCTTAGCAACATCGCCAGGCCTCAGCTGGTGCCATGTGGTGGGGCATGAATGGTAGAAGCCTGGTCCCCTCCCAGTAAATAATGGTGGAGATGGTTATGGTGGTGATGGTGATGGTGATGGTGATGATGGTGGTGATGGTGGTGATGATGGTGATGGTGATGATGGTAGTGATGGTAGAGATGGTGATGGTGATGATGGTGATGATGGTGGTGATGGTGATGATGGTGATGATGGTGGTGATGGTGGTGATGATGGTGATGGTGATGATGGTGATGGTGGTGATGGTGGTGATGGTGGTGATGGTGGTGATGATGGTGATGGTGATGATGGTGATGATGGTGGTGATGGTGATGGTGGTGATGATGATGGCGATGGTGGTGATGATGGTAATGATGATGGCGAATGGTGGTGGTCATGGTGATGATGATGGCGATGGTGGTGGTCATGGTGATGATTGGGATGATGGTGATGGCGATGGTGGTGATGTGAAAGGATCACAGTGATGATGGTGATAATGATGGTGATGGTGATGATGACGATGATGGCGGTGATGGTGATGGTCGTGATGGTGACGATGATAATGATAGTGATGATGGTGATGATGGTGACAGTGATGAGTGATGGTGATGGCAGTGGTCATGGTGACAGTGATCGTGACGATATTGGTAGTGGAGATGGGTTCCTACGTGTTGCTGAGTCAGCGCTCTTGTACCTCTGCAGGTGCAGTGTATCGATGAGCATCACGCCAACAAGGCCTTGGAGGAGGTAACTCTCTGGGTGGCTCCCTCGCTAGAGGACATGATGCAGAACACACAGAGGCTGTTCTGTGCCTCACTGGAGGCAAGGAGGGTCGGAACCAGTTCTCGCCCGGTGCTGCAAAGCCGGAAGCCCCCAGGTCATAAAGAGAGTCTGTGCCCAATATTCATTTCTAAATCCCAGTGCAGATGACTTAGAATGTATGTTCTCAGAGAGGATAAGGTTTTTTAAAAATGTTTATTTATTTTTGAGAGAGAGGGTGAGAGCAAGCTGGGCAAAGGCAGAGAGGGAAATAGAAGATCCAGAGCAGGCCCTATGCTGACAGCAGAGAGCCCAGCGCGGGGTTCGAATTCAGTAACCATGAGATCATGACCCAAGCCAAAATCGGACACTTAACTGACTGAGCCACCTGAGTGCCCCAACCAATAACCGTATTTTAGAATATCGTCCCTTCAGTTATAAAAATACCAGTTGCGGTAGAAAGTTTGGGAAGTTCAGAATCGTTTCACAAAGCAAATGTGCATTCTCTTGCCTTCAGTCTACCAGTCGGGACCCACAGTAACGTCCTAAATTATAACAGCACTCACAGCTGCATGCACTTGGATTTGCCAGACGCTCTGAGCAGTTTGTCTTTGCTTTTCTTTAACTTCACGTGAAGCAAATGCCTCCCCTCCTATTTACCGGTCGCTCTGTCTTCTTCCCGGAATCACCGGTTCTTCAGTTTTGCCAACACACCGCTGTCCAGTCCACAGGCCACCCAGGCCACCCCCTGCCAAAGTGAAAGAGAGACCACGGAGACCGCCCACAGCCCCCGTGCCACCGCAGCTGTGCACGTCCCCACCCAACTGGGCGACCCGTGCTGGCGGCCAGCCCTCCACCACCAGCAGCTGGCCACCTGGCTCCTGGTGGCTGTGGCAGCCATTGGTGTGGCCCGGCTGTGTGGCTTTTCTAAGCCCCGTCAGTGCTCAGACCCCGGGGGCGGGTCACTGGGGCCTCAAGAGTGGGCCACCCAGGAGGCAAGGTGGGCCCAAGTGCAAAAGTGTCCCACCTGCCTGTGGCCACAGCAGCCAGCCACCCCGGATGGTGTGTTTTTCCGTCCGCGTCAGGGACTTCCCTGGATGAGCTCACTTTAGCCCTCAACACCCCTGCAAGGCACCAGCGCCATTTTCAGATGAGGCCAGAAGCTCAGAGAGGTTGGGGAGCCCCTCCTGGACCACACAGCCCAGCCGGCACATGCTGGAGAGCCGGGACCCACACTGGGCCGTCTGACTCCGAAGCGCAGGGCTGCACGCCCTCCTCGCGCCCCCTCCCCAGCCCCGTTCAGAGCCGGCCGCTCGCGTTCTTGTCGGCATACGCGACACAGAAGCGCAGGCTGAGAAGCGGCGTCTCCCGAATGTCCCCACTTCCTCTGCTCTCGGTCCCCGCAGCTGATGCCGCTCCTGAAGCTCCAGCACGCCCACATCTCCATATACCAGGAGCTGTTCATCACGTGGAACAGTGAGGTGGGTCAGAGCCGACGCCTGCCTTCGGGCTCCGCGGCACCCGGTGGCTCCAGGGACCGGCGAGCTCAGCGCCGAGCACCCCGGCGCCGCTACAACCCCTCGAGCAGGACTGGCAGTGACTCTAAATGCGGGGACCCCCGACTCGGCACTTACTGGGGCCCCCCTGGGGACCCTCTGGGCAGCATCTCGTATGAGCCCGCAGCAGTCTCAGTGCAGGAGGGGTCAGTATGGGACTTTAGAGAAGGAAGAAAGGCTAAGAGACACCAGTTCGTCCTGGGCACCTACGTAGCCCGTGGCCCCCCCAGGAGGCCTGTGCGTTCAGCTGCTGAGCTGCAGCCAAAGGCTCAGTGAGTCTGCCTCTGACGGTGGGACTTTTGGCTTTCACAGAAGGAGCGGGCTTTAGGAAGCTGGTCCCTGCTTCCCCCCCTTATTCGCCATCAAATTGTCCTGGGCCTTTGGCCCCCCGACTTTTGTGGCTCCTGCAGTTGCCAGCTGTCATCCCCCAACCCTGGGAGATGGGCAGGGTCGGAAGTAGTATCCTCATTTCCCTGGGGCTCAGAGAGGTTAAGGAGCTGTCCGAGACCACACAGCTAGGAACAGCTGAGTGAGATTCGAATCAGGGTCTCGTAAGTGCCCAGGCCCTATGTTTCACCCCACCGGCTACGTGACTTCTTGTCTGCACAGGGATCCAGAGTCTTGCAAATCAGCCCAGATGGGACTGAGATGGAGGGGGAGGTCGAGCTGGGTGGGGCAGGGGGCCCAGAGGCGAAGAGAGGCCACAAGGCTTCTTGGCTAGTGTCGGACCGTAATCGCACCTCTGCCTTAGTGTCCCCGTCCGGGGGGTGGGGGGGACAGCCAAGGGCTTGAGCAGGAGTGGAGAGTCCCCTCATATGCATTCCCCTCTTCAGCTGGGCCCTGGGGACAGCCTTAGGGAGGGGCCGTCACTGCATGCACCCCAAATAGTTTCCGAGCACCCCGAAACGCTCTCAAGGAAACACAGAAAAGCCAAGAGGACATTTCACTGTGGAAGGAAAAGCAGGGTCCTCTGAGAGCCCTGAGTTGAGGCCCCCGACCCCATCTGCTGGAGCCCCACCCGGGCCAGGCTCCCCTGAGAGAGGAAATGGACGCAAGCTGAGCCCTAAGGGCCGGACAGTTACCCGTGAAGGGTGGGGTCCCAGGCACAGGGGTCTGTGTGCGCAGCGGCCAGAAGCCCTGGGCTGCTTCCACAAAAGGCTGAGGGGCTTCGTCCGGACGGAGCGGGGACGCGGGGACGAGAGCACAGGTGAGGCCGGGGGCGTGAGCAGGGGCTGTTCGTGGGGGGCTTGTACCCCACCGCAGGCAGTGCTCCCGTAGCCCCGTGCAGGGAGGCCCTGGAGCACGTAACCCGGCGGGGGCGCCCGGGCCTGGGCTTGTGGGGGCCGGGACCGCGGCACCTCGCCGAGGCCTCGTGTCCCCGGCAGATCTCCTCTCTGTTCCTCTGCCTGGTGATGGAGTACAACCACGGAAGCTTCCAGGAGGTCATTGAGAAGAAGAGGAAGACAAAGACAGTCATCGATGCTGAGGTAAGACAGATTCTCTAGGACACCAGGCCCGGGGACCACCTGGACCTCGATCGGGGTGGAGGGGAGGGCAGACGTGCCTTATCTTTCCTCACACTTGCGTGGGGAGGTATTGGCGCGCTGTGACACGCACAGTCTTCAGTGCACAGCGTGGTGCGCCGTCCCAGGCATACGCTCGCGTAACCGCCCCCCACGTGGAGACGCAGACGCTCCTGGAGCTCCAGACGTCTCTGTGTGTGCCCACGGCTGGCCTTCTGCGCCCAGAGATCCTTCCGCCTGCCCCGGGCTTCACGTCAACGGGCTCATTCGGCGTGTCCCCATTTGGGTCTGGTTTCTTACACGAGCGTATCAGGAAATGGTTCTTGTGGCTAGGTGCCACCCCGTCGCGGGGCCGTGTCCGTCTTCACGTGGACTCGTTCTCTGAGCGTGCGGCTCGTTCCCAGTTTCCGGCTGTCATGAACGGGTTGCCACGGACGATGCCGGGTGTGCCGTCTGGCCGACTAACCGCTCCTTCTCCTGGAGAAATCCCGGGGCGGGCAGGTGTTGGATCGCAGAGCGGGTGTACGTGCAGCTTTCGTGGGCGTTCAGACAGTGTCTGGTTTGGTTGACTCGAGGTTACTCCCAGCACAAGCTGGGAGCCTTCCGGTTCCTGCTTCCTGGCCAACACGTCGTTCTGTGCCATTTTAGTTAAAAATCGTATTTTAATTTGGGTTATGATGAGTTAGCACGGTGAGTGCTTTTCGGCTATTTGGATTTCGTGCCTGCTTGAGTCTTTTGTCCATTTAAACATTGGGGTTGTTTGTCTCTTCTTGTCGATCTGTACGTGTTCTTTACGTATTGTGGACACAGGCCTCCAGAGTCTTCTCCCAAACTGTGGCTTGCCGATTCACTTTCTTAACCTTTTTTTTTTTTTTCTTTTTTTTGATGAACAGAAGTCCTTAATTGTAATGAAGTCGGGTCATCGGTGCTTCTTTTATGATTAGCGCCGTCGAGACTGTGTGAGAGCCTGTCCTGCCCCAAGGTCATGAGGTTATTTTCTTGTCTTTTGAGCTAGGTCGTTTTTGCTTTCACATTGCCAGTGATCCACCCAAGTGAATGCAGTCTGCTTTTGCTGTGAGCGCACCTCTGTTCAGGGGGCCTGCGGGCACCATCTCACCACTGAGAGGTTCCGAAGGGCACGCATCTCCTCTCCCAACGTGGACCTCAGAGAAGGCTCTGGAGTGGGTTTCGAACTTTCTGTTAGTGGTGGAACCCTTTCGAGTACAAAATGTTCTCAGGAACCCAGGAAGGAAGGCAAAGCTACTCTAATCAGGGGGCATGGGAGGGTTGGTGGAGGGTGGAGTGGAAGCCTGGAGTCATGTACACTCGACCTCTCTCTGACACCCCTGGGTAGAATCCGGGGTTCCTAGGGACACGGTTTGAAAATCACTGCCCTTGGGGCGCCTGGGTGGCTCAGTCGGTTAAGCGGCCGACTTCAGCTCAGGTCATGATCTCGCGGTTTGTGAGTTCGAGCCCCTGCGTCGGGCTCTGTGCTGACAGCTCGGAGCCTGGAGCCTGCTTCAGATTCTGTGTCTCCCTCTCTCTGCCCCTCGCCTGCTCACTCTGTCTCTCTCTCTCAAAAATAAATAAATATTTAAAAGAAAAATGAAAATCGCTGCCCTGGACCCTAGATGGATCTCGTTTCTGGCATAAAGTGTTTCTAGAACGTTCTTTGTCAGAGCACTTTTCATTCTGATAGCATGGAGAGGCAAGCCCCAAGTAGGCAATAAAGACTTCATTATCTCTGATCCCCGAAAGGCCAACGGGCCACAAGGGGTGGGGCACCGGGGCACTCTGGAATGGAAGCAGGGGAGGGGCGTGTGGTCTGGAAACGGGGGCGTTGCCCCGGCTGACGTGGTGTCACCGTCTGGATGGCCGCACACACTTCAGCCCAAAGGCACATGATGCAGAAACCTCCTGCGCTGGCTCAGAACTTCTCTGGGGCTTTAGGCCTGTCTTTTAGAGCAAGGAGAGGGGCGCCTGGGTGGCTCCGTCGGTCAAGCGTCCGACTTGAGCTCAGGTCATGATCTCGCGGTTCCTGGGTTCAAGTCCCACATCAGGCTCTGTGCTGACAGCTCAGAGCCTGGAGCCTGCTTCGGATTCTGTGTCTCCCTCTCTCTCTGCCCCTCCCCCGCCAGTTCTCTCTCTCCCTCTCTCTCTCTCTCTCTCAAAAAAATAATAAATTTAAAAATCATTTAAAAAAATTTTTTTTAATTTTTTTTAACGTTTATTTATTTTTGAGAGACATAGAGACAGAGTATGAGCAGGGAAAGGGCAGAGAGAGAGGGAAATACAGAATCTGAAGCAGGCTCCAGGCTCTGAGCCACCGGCACAGAGCCCGACGCGAGACTCGAACTCACAGACCGCGAGATCATGACCTGAGCCGAAGTCGGCCGCTTAACCAACCGAGCCACCCAGGCGCCCCTAAAAAATTTTTTAAAAAGCAAGGAGAGAAGACACCACGACCCCACCGGCTGCTCTGCGTGGCCGCTGACCTGCCTAGGCCAGGTGCCGGGAGACCCCTCCAATCCTGGCGTCTCTCATCCCCCCACCCCCCAGTGGATGCAGAACATGCTGGTCCAGGTGTTGGACGCTCTGGAATACCTGCACCACTTAGACATCATCCACAGGTGAGCGGGGCGGCCAGGCTGCTCGGGAGCAAAGGCGCTGCGTCCCCTTAGGGGTCAGTACCCAGGACAGGGTCAGGGCAGAGAGGTGTGGCCGGGGTCAGCGCAGCCCGGATAAGAGCGGGCACCTTTCCAGAGCAGCTCCCAGGCGTAGAGAGAACGCCACCCCCTCCACGTCACCTGCGGTGATTCACCCAGCCTCACGAAGCGTAAGCTGACCGGGGCGGTCTGGTTCTAAAGTGCAGGGGAAGCAGCCAGATAACAGCACCCGGAGGAAAGGGATCGGGCTGCGTGTCGTGGCCTCTGGCCGGCCGGCGGGGCTGCTGCCCTCCCCCCGCTGAGCCGGAGATCGCCGGCAATACGGCTTCGCTCACCCTGTGGCGTCCGCCGTCCGAAGGGGCTGGACCAGTGTTGGGTTTGAAGGGAGAGCGAAGAACCACGTGGGCCACGTGGGCGAAGAAAACGCTCACGATTTAGCGATTTAGCGTTGACATCGCCGGCCCTCACAAAACGGTCGGAAGCCAGTCCCTGAGCGAGTGCGTGGATAGCGAGGGTCTGGAGGGAGGTGAGCGAGACGGCAGGGGAGAAACGGCGACGGTTCGCCGTTCTCCTCGTGGCTGGCTGGTGGTTTTCCAAAGAAACGTTCAAAGAACGGAGTAGATTTTATTTCTGCAGGGAGCAATATTTCAAGAGCGGGCTGCGAAGGGGGCATTTCCGGAGAGCGGAGCAGGACTGGGTGGGGCAGGGGGCAGGGGGGGAGGTTCAGGGCGCGCTGGCCCCTGACCCGGGAGGGTCGGCCTCGGCGGCGGGCGGCGGCGGGGCGGGGTGGAGAGTCCTGCCTCTCCGTTTCAGGAACCTCAAGCCCTCCAACATCGCCCTCGTCAGCAGCGACCACTGCAAATTACAGGACCTGAGCTCCAACGCGCTGATGACAGACAGAGCCAAGTGGAACATCCGAGCGGAGGAAGGTGGCCCGGGCCGTCCCCGGGCGGGGGGGGGGGACAGCCGCCGCTGGGGAGCCCTGGGGGAGGGGCCGCTCCGGCGGGTGGGGTCGTTCCTAGGGCCCAGAGGGCAGAACCCGCGGTGGAGCAGATCGAACCTCTCCCTGCTCAGAAGGTGCCCACAGAGCCCCATGGGCTTTTGCGGGCTCCAAAGAGAGACCCCCTTGCCTGCGTCGTAAGGGAGCAGGGGTGCCACCATGGCGGGGGAGGGGGTGCACAGGGGGCCCAAAAGACACCCAGAAAATGTTAACCTTCGTGGAAGGAGAAGAATGGCCTCAGAAGGAGATGGAGAGCTAGTGCCAGGCGCTGGCGAGGGCTGGATGACTTTACTGAGTCCTAAAACTAACTGAGGAGGGGGGAGACGTGGGGAGCGAGGGGAGATGGGCTCTCCTTCCTTTGGGAGGACAGCGGGGCAGAGCGAGCTGGGCTTCAAGCCTGTGCCAGCTGTCGGGGATGGAGGGAGTAACCGGAGGTGCACAGAGGACAAATGGATGGATGCGTGGATGGACGGACAGGTGATGGATGGATGTTAAAAGGATGGATGGAGGGGCACCTGGGGGGCTCAGTCGGTCAAGCGTCCGACTTCGGCTCACATCGTGATCTCACAGTTCATGAGTTCGAGCCCCGCATCAGGTGCTGTGCTGACAGCTCAGAGCCTGGTGCCTGTTTTGGATTCTGTTTCTCTGCCTCTCTCCCGCTCACACTCTGTCTCTCTTTCAAGAATAAATAAACCTTTAAAAAAAAGCAAGGATGGATGGATAGGTGGATAGATGGGTGGATGGATGGACACATGGACGGATGGATGTTAAGTGATGGATGGATAGGTGGATAGACGGGCAGGCAGAGAGATGGGCAGCTGGACGATTGCGTGGGTGCAGGGGTGAGCGGGTGGGCCTACTGGAGGTGTAGAAGGGTCCTTGGAGCCCCCCCCCCCTTTACCGTTTGGCTGGAGAATGCAGGCCCGGAGAGGGCGGGGCTGCCTGGGGTCTGTCAGGGACCAACAGACTGATGACCGTGCTCTTCTGGCTCCTTGCCTGGGGTTCAGGTTTAGAAACAAGGGTGGGGAAGCAAGAATTTTGCCTCCAGGTTCTGACCTTTTGAGGGGCACGATGTTTAAAGAGGGTGGAAGTTTCAGCCTCGCTGGCTCACGGCTCTTCCAACCACTTGCAGCCCCACTGGGCACAAAGACACGCGTGTGCACACACACGGGCCAGCCTGACGGGGCACCTGCCTGGGCGCGCGCGGCGGCCTCACTGGCCGAAGACCCGGGGCCAGGATCTTGCTGACCAGGGCCCTCTTCCTGTCCCTCCCTAGAGAGCACCTGCCTGCCTCCCCTCCCTTTCCCAGGGAGCACGGGACTCAGGCGTCTGACCCCTTCTCCTGCCCACAGACCCTTGTCAGAAGTCCTGGATGGCCCCCGAAGCCCTCCGCTTCTCCTTCAGCCAGAAATCTGACGTCTGGTCCCTGGGCTGCATCACCCTGGACATGGCCAGCTGCTCCTTCATAGATGTGAGCTGCCTTCCGCCCGCCCCTCCCTGCCATAGCCCCCGTCCCCAGCAGGCCGGCCCTGCCCACCTCGCCGCAAAGAGGCACGCTCTTCCAAACTGCATTCTCCTGCCTTGCTCTGTGCCTCCAAGGGGCTATGAGGGCCCCCCTGTCCCAGCTGCTGGGGGACCCCTCGCACTCAGTATTGGGCCTGTGGGGCCCTGGCGTGGTGATGAGGACAACGACCGTGGCAGGCAAACCGCCCCATGCCAACCCTCGCAGCGGACTCCCCGAGTCACGGCCCGCTCACGGATGAGAAGGCCGAGTTCAGATGCACTAGCCGGCCCACGGTTGCGGGCCACAGGAAACTGCCCGAGGCCGGCCTGTCACCCGGGGGCTGCCTGTCACCCGGGGCCCCCAGGCGGCCGTGCAGGCTCACTTCCCTAGCCTTCCCACCTCTGGCCCTTTCGCCGGCTGGCCCTGGGACACGCCAGCCCTCTGCCAGGACTGGGCCCGGCTGGGTCGGCGTTGAGGAAGCGCAGGAAGCGGCAGTGTGTGTCCGTGTCCCCTCAGAGAACAGAAGCCATGCTTCTGCGAAAGTCCCTCCGGACCCTCCCGAATGGCCTCAGGGACGTCCTGAAGACCATGGAGGAGAAGAAGGTCCCCAACGCGAAAACCTTGGATTCCCTTTTGCCTTTGATGCTGCAGATAGACCCCTCGGAGCGAATAACCATCAGGTGAGCTCGGCGGGGGGGGGGCGCCGCACTTTAACCTCCCCCCCCCGCCCCCGCCCGCCCCTCCCCGCCACGTGGCGTTTTAACGCCGCAAACACGCCGACCCATCCGTGGACCACTGGGCTTTCCCAGCGTGGCCATCCCAAACCGCAGTAGCGGTGACTCTGCAGCGGACAGGGCCGACCCCTCCGTGGGGCACGCCCCGAGGACCAGGAAACCGGCTTCATTGTAATTTACATTAAAATGAGGACAGAAAAAGGAATAGCCGACATTCATTTAACCATGAATCCAGCCTGGTTCCATTCACCTTTATGCCAACACTAGAGTAAAATCTGAATTTTCAATATGTCTTCTGGAGGAAGGAGCCCCTTCCTCGGGTGAGACTCCCAGGGCCCGGCACCGTCCTCCCTCGCCCCAGGAGCAAGCCCGGGGGCCCCCCAGGAGGTGGAGCGGCCGGGGCACCAGTGGGGCACGCTCTCAGCGTGGGGACAGGTGCTGCCGAATGGGGTCCCCAACAGCCGGCCGGCCGCCCACACCCCCTGGGCGAGCCCAGCCAGCTGTCTCTGCTCCTCTCCAGGGACGTGATACACCTCACCTTCGGGGGCAGCAGCCTAGGGTCCCCCGGCATCACTCTGTCGCTGCGCCGGCGGGCAGTGCCTGACTCCATCGCCGACCTGCTGCTGGAGGGCACTGTTGCCAGCATCATAGGTGACAGCGGGGACCTGAGGGGGAGGGCCTCGCTCGGCACGCTGCCGTCTTCCCTCCCCCGAAGCCCAGTCCCCTGGTCTGCCCCTGACGAGCGGCCAGTGGCCGGGAAGGTTTCGGGGCGCTCCCCTCCATCCAACCCCAGGCACCACTTTGCTCACGGCGCTGCCCCCCTCACGTCCCCTTCCTGCTCCCCGGTCCTCAACAGAGCTGAGCAGCCCCCTCACTCTCACGGCCCCGGAACTGCCTGCTTTTTGCTTCCACACCCTGGCGCACGGTGGCCCCGATGCCCATCATGGTGTCTGACACTGGGGCGGGGGCGGGGGTGGGCCCGGCAGCGGCCCGGACTGGCAGGCGCGTCCCTGCGGGGGCCCCTTCCGCAGTGTGACACACACAGGCCTCCGTCGAGGGTGCCGCCAGTCACCCGGCACGGTGCCCGTGCACACACAATACCGTATGTCCACCGAGCGCCCCTGGCTGGGGGCGCCCTGCGGCTCCCGACACAGCGATCACACCACCGCACACCTGAGGTCTCGGGCGAATGATGGGTCTAGAGGTCACCTTCAGGTTCCCCTCGAGCTCCACTTTCCCGGCCCCCCTCCCGGTCTGTGGCTCCCTGCGCTGGCTGCTGTGACGAGGGACCCCCTCCCCCGTCTGCCGCTTCTGCCCCCGCTTCCAGGGAAGGGGTGCTCGCGAGACCTTGGCTTCTGTTTCCCCGAATCTCACGGTCGTGGGCTTTGGAGGCAGGCCCCGAGGTCCAGTCGAAGCCCGTCACCCACCAGCCGAGTGACCTGGAGCGAGTCCCCCCCCTCTGAGCCGGCTTCCTCATCTAGAGTGAGGGGAACCGCTGCGGGGTGCGCGGTGCCCGGACACGGGCGCGGGAGGAGTTCTGAGGCGGCCAGGGAATGAGGAAAGGCTCCACAATGCACACGGCTGGAGACTCCAGCTCATTTTGGGGACTGGAGGCAGGTGTCATGAGTCAAAGGCAAAGAGCAGGGAGGCTCAGGGCGCTGTGGGAACAGCCCTGGCCTCGGGGCAGAGCTCTGGCCACGTTGAGCGTGGCTGCTCGGCCTGGGAAGTGGGGGGTAAGGGCGGCCCCTCGTGCCCTGTCATACGCATCCGTGAGTAGGGCGGTGCCCGCAGATGGACCCCGGGGGCCCCCGGCCCTCGGAAGGGTCCTGCCCGTGCCGTCCTGTCTCCTGCAGAGGCCATGCAGAACTTCTCCAGCCGACCCGAAGTCCAGCTCAAAGCCATGACGAGGCTCCTGGGAATGCCCGAAGACCAGCTAGGTAGAGCCCCCACCCAACCCCCCCACCCCAGCTCCTCCGGGGCTCGCCCTGTGGCCCCGGCCTCTGGGGGAGCCGCAGTCCCTCCCTCAGGCTCTCCTCGAGGGGACGCCTTTGAGGCTCACGTCCCCACGCGCTTGGAACGGGCGGCCTGGACCTCTTGCCGGGTTGCGCCTGGTACCCAGCAGCACGCAGGAATGGGAGGGTTCGGTGTGCGGTCTGTAGCG
>PITB01031074.1:0-16224 GCA_004024585.1 Paradoxurus hermaphroditus
TTAAAAAACAATCCAACAGCTTTTGTTTCTGTGTCTTTTTTCCACCTAAATTTTCTTCTCTCCAAGGACACTCTTTAACTATTTCTCTTCGTTCCTCACTTTTCACATCTTCCGTGATTTGCATATTCATCAATCTCTCTAGCTTTGGTACCTAGCCTCCCACGTGTGCAGTTTTATGAATTCCGGGGCTAGTTTTATGATAGCCGAGGTGTCTTCGGTTAGCCCAAGGCGCAGGCAGGGAGTCCTAAAACAAAATGGACTCACTCCTTCCCCCCCAACCATTACTTAGATAAATAAAAGCGTGCATAAAAGCACAGGGTGCCTGACGGCCCCTGACGGTACCCTCTGGCCACTTCCGTCACCTCCGCCTGCAGGAAGCAGGAGGGTTGTTTTCATTTTTAGACTTGAACTTCAGGATCGTGGCCCCGCTGTCCACCGTGGCTCCCTCGTGGTTCCAATGCACACTTCCGTTCAGCCAGCTATTCTTCGCACAAACTCTCTTCCCTTCCGGGGAAAGGAGTTCCGGATTTCTAGGTGTATGCAGATAGAAATAGGTAAACCAGGGGCGCCTGGGTGGCTCCGTAGTTAAGTGTCCGCGACTTGGGCTCAGGTTCGTTGGTTCAGGCCCACATCGGGCTCTGTGTGGACAGCTCAGAGCCTGGAGCCTGCTTCCGATTCTGTGTCTCCCTCTCTCTCTCTGTCCCTTCCCCACCGGCACTCTCTCGCTCTCAAAAATAAACATTAAAAAAAAAAAAAAAGAAAGAAAGAAATAGGCAAACCCCAAGCTCTCAGCTCACCACGTTTAATATGCAAGATGGATTTTTATCCCCTGTGGCTAACCTCGATCCTTGGAATCACTGGGCCCTTCCTCTGGATACCAGGTCCTTACCTGTAAGCCGGTTATCTGCCCTTCCGGGGTCCATTTAGGTCCTTCTGAACATTTTCTCCTGTGTCTGTGGTCTCTGGTAAATTCCACCAAGGCCCTGTCCCCTAGCCCCAAGCTCCCTCACCATTCCCTTTTTCCTTAGACTCTCTCACACAGAGCAGTTCCCTCCAATTATTCTCCTGGTTCCCCATTGCAATGTGTTCTCCATGCTTCTACATCCCTTGTTCTAGATTTCCTTTCTAAGGAATTTCCTTTCTCCTCTTCCTTTTTTACTTCCCTCGGCCCTGTCCATCAAGCCCTCCACGGCTCATCTCAGAATTGGCGTTCTAGAGTTGCATACGTGTCATCGTGTGCATAAGACAGCTTTGCGTCTGCAACAGAGGAGAGATGCCCAGAGCGTTGTCTGGAAGGGAGGGCGCAGACTCCTGGAGGGCGTGTGTCTTAGTCCTTACTCTGTGGGGGGAGGGGCAACCCCAGGAGGAGGAGAGGGCATCAGGGGTCTCGAAACTGGCCAGTAGCAGAGGCCCGGTTACCCAGGCTTAGGGGTGGACTGTATATACCCTCTCTTGTACCCAGAAATGTGATTAACCCTACATCTGTCATGCTAGGTTTTGCTGACTTCCTATTCCTGGAGATGGTCCTTTCTGGAGATGGTGGGGGCAAAACTGTCACCAAAGTGGGGTTGGGGACCTGTGGCTTTTTCTTTAGCTTTATCACCTTTCCAGTTCCAGCCAAGAATGTGTCTTGATTCCCAAACACACTCCGCAACAATGTGTTAGGTCTATTCTGGTTTCCCCATTGATTCACAATGAATAAAAATTAAGCTGGTACTCAATTTTATGGACCCTGTAAAAAAAAAAAAATTCCTCCCTCCTCTTTGAGCTTTAACTAGATAGTGCCCGTGGGGACCAAAGGCAACTCGTAATTAACACCTTAACTACTGCAGAGACGCGCACGCTGAGAATTGCCCAGCACTCGCTCGCCCTGCACGTCTCCAAGTCCCAGCTTTTAGGACTCCCTTCAAGACTCATTTTCATGATAGAGCCTTCCCCGGCCTCTGAGCCGGCACTAGTCTGGCCTCCCAGCTGTGTGCCGAAATACGACCCCCCACCGACCTTCGCCCCCACCCCAGGTTACCCGGTGTTAGTGATAACCTTTCTGCAGATGTGCTCTTTCTGGCTCCTAGGTTCTCCAGATAAGTAACGTGAGGACAGGAAACACATCTCCAGGGGTTCTTACCAGTCATGTGACTTTCTTTCTATTTTAACGGGTTCCCGAGTATGAATGAAGGAGAGAAGTGAGAGAGGTAAAGCGCTAAGTAGCGGTTACTCACATCACGTACACGGCGGGAGGGAGCCATCGTCTAGGGAAGATGATTCCCAAGCCTTAGCGAACCTCAGACTCACCCAGCGGCTTGTAGAAAGTGCAGGTGCCCAGTCGTATTGTCTCAGGGTCTCCCGGGGATTCTGGTGAGGCTCAAGATGCAAGAACAGCTTTCCCTTTTCGCCCCACGCCCCAGGATTTGCGAACCCAGCTCTACAGACAGGAAATGCCAAGTGAATTTTTAAAAAACGTTCCTTTTTTTTTTTTTAAGAAAAAGAAGTTTCCAAATGAACATTGAAAAAAATACAAATGAAATACGTTCTGAGAACATAGGCACAGACACACACGGACCAGTAAAAATCGTAACTAACGAAAATACTCGTAAATGTCAAATGCAAAATGGGCTGTTTAATTTGAGCTGGTAGGTTTAATTCATTTGTAATGAATCCTAGGTTTACCTTCAGCTCTGGCCTGTTTGCTTTTGACCTTCCTACCTGTCTCCCAGCTCTCTGTTGTTTCTGTAGCTTTGCTCATTAACTTGGATTTTACGGTCCCTGGGTCAGGCTTCCTCACTCTGGGCTTTCGGGCCTCTGTCCTGCCTTCCACCTGCTATCTGAGCTCCTGTCTTGACAAGCCTCTCGCTCAACTGCTCGAATCAGGGCATCGGAGGCAGAACTAACCATTTTAAATAGTCTCATCATTCCATACACTGATTTAAAAATCCAAAGTATAAAGTAAACCAATACTGTATGGCTTATTCCGCCTCCCAATTGACTTAAAATATCCTTTAGATGTTGGAGACAAGATTAGAAAGCCATCCTCAGAAATGGAAAAAAAAAAAAAAGAGGATGAGTTTAGAATACACATAACTAACCCACTCTGAGGTTGTCAATGTATTTCCAGTAAGTGTAGACCGATTTGAAAATCTCCTTGAGAAACAAGGATGTCTCCCACCTCTTCCCAAATTAAAACGTGATGTGAAGCCAAGTCGTGTAATTGATCGTCACCTGTTTATGACGACGTGGTCCAACAGGAATTTGGGTACTGTCCTGAGTCCCGAATAAAACTTTTTTCTAGCACACGCACCTGCCATCCCATCTCCTCTGTAGGCATGTTCTTAGACTAAAGAAGGGACGTGCTCAAATAGAGCCTACATTCCCGAGCCGGACAAGGCTTCTAATGGGAAATTTCGAAATTTGGATTCCATACTTGGCTTCTTAACCTGGTCCAGTGAGTTTTAAACAGTCGATACTTTGTCTCAGATTTCTCGTTCCTTCCTAGTACCTTCTGTTCCAAGATTGGCCTCTGAAACTAGTTTCCATTTAAAAAGTCGAATTCATAGAAACAGGGAGCAGCGTGGGGGTTGCCGGGAGGAAACAGGGACGGCGAGGTGAGCGAGCCCTGAGGGTCTAAGATGCAGCACGGTGTCTACGGTTAATAATATTGTGCCATATACTTGAGATTTGCTGTCGGTGCATCTTCACCAGTCTCCCCGGGAAAACGGAAGAAAAGGAACTACGGGAGGTGGGGGGTATGTTAATGAACTTGATGGTGAAGATCGTTTCACAATGTATACGTTTCAGATCGTCATGTCGCACACTTTAGATATATTACAACTTTATTTGTTAATTGCCCCTCGGTAAAGCTGGTGCCCTCAGAGACAGAGCCTCAGTGTCCCCAAGACTTTCACCTCCCTTCGCCCTGTCCTTCAACCCACCATTCGGAAACGCCCTCCTTGGAGACAAGAAGGAAGGGCGGGCAGCTTTGACCTTCACTTCCAGAAAAGCAAACCTCTCGAGAGCTGAAAAATGTCCTTGGGTCCCCGGAGCAGGGTACGCAGGAAGAGCCCCATTTGGTAGCGGGTGTTGGCCCCGCCTCCGCACCAACAGCCATCTCTTGGCCTTCTGTCCGCCCCCAGCATTCACCAGTTTACAGAGTCGGAGGAACTTGTATGTCTGATCGGAAGAAGAGAAGCCAAGGGGACTCTGGGCAGCCAGATAATAAAATAATAGCAAGTCACGTGTCTCAGGTCACCCCCCTCGTAAATAGCAGAACGGGGCTTCCAGCTCTGTCTGATTTTTGACCAGTATGTCATACTCCGTTCTGTGTCGGGCAGGGGAGAGAAAAGCTGACATTCAGGGCGTGACGCTCCAGGAATTGGCTTGGAGTGCCGTGACCAATCCGGGCCCCAAGGGATGCCGGGCTGATGTTGCTGAGACACTCCCTGTCTGGTCAGATTGGGTCCGGGGACCAAGAAGGCCTGATGTCGTCGCTGGAGGACAACAGTACCTGGGGCTCATCCAGGAAGGACACAAGCTGATGGGGTCTTCACGTCCTCGCTTCACTTGAACTTTGTACCTCACAGCTGCCCCTTACGGATGTGTAATTTGATTGATGGAAACCAGAGGTCAAAATCCCAAGGACGGTGCTAAACCGTCTGCAAAGCAGGGCTGGCGGATGACGATTGGTGGGAGAGGAGGAGGCAGGCTAGGGGACTGGTCCTGAAGCTATTTTGTGCCGTAAGTCGTGGCTTTATTTCAGAGAGTCTGTCTGGGGGTAGCTCGAGGGTTGTTGGAGATCCGGGGAGACGAAATTTCCTCCCTCAAGCCATTCCCTGGTCTGACACTGCCGTCACCCGGAAGCGGCCGTTATGAATGTGTTTGTAAGTTCAACTACATCCCCGTGTGTGCCGTGGGATGGCCTACTTGTGTCCTCAGAAATATAGACCAGCCAGAGGCCTGGTGCTTGCCTTCCGAGAGGCAGGGGCAAGTCGACCCCAGCTGGAGAACGGAACAGGGGGAGGCTGGGAATCCGCACTCCGGGAAGGGAGCGTGCTTAGTGATCAAGAGTGGATAAAATTCCATTAGAGGTAAATGTTGTCAGACAGCAGGCTGGAAAGCTATATTTTAAGCTGAGAAATTACTTAATAAATTCAGACCAACGCTCTGTGACATTTCCCACAAGACTTTAATGCTGTTTACAAATTCCAGAGAACACCCTGAGTCGTTTCTGGCAGGGGCTTATGATTTATTTCAAAGGAAAATGGGACAGAGTGTGTGGGTTTGTGTTTAATGTGAAGAGGGATTTGGAGATGAAAAGTCAACTGGCATGAAGGATTGCAGGGCAAATGCAGCCGAGCCGAGCGTGTGGGTGGCCTTGGAGCATGTAATGGGGTACGGAGAAAGGGCGGGGCCTCTCCCGATTCCAGCGCGAACTAAATAGCTCCATCCGCGCCGGCCAATACTGCATGGAAAGAAGATGAGGTAGGAGGCGAGGCTCGATCCAGGGTTTCTGAAGCACTTCGGGCCCAAAGACTTTCACATCGGGAATGGACGGAGCCTCCCACCCCTAAGGAGGGAGGCCAGGGAGGGGTCCTTCTCCTCCGAAGTCGACACTGAGAGGACAGGCCCTTCGTCCGCTGCAAGATGGATCTCAGAGCAAGGGAAGTCGTTCCTTAAGAATACAAGACCTCGGGGGCCCCTGGGCGGCTCAGTCGGTTGAGTGGCCAACTTCAGTTCCAGTCATGATCTCACAGTCTGTGAGTTCGAGCCCCACGTCGGGCTCTGTGCTGATGGCTCAGAGCCCGGAGCCTGCTTCGGATTCGGTGTCTCCCTCTCTCTCTGCCCTTCCCCTGCTCACACTCTGTCTCTATGTCTCTCAAAAATAAATAGAAATATTAAAATAAAAAAAAAAAAAGAATACAAGACCTCTGACTAAGGTCACGAAGGGAGATCCGGGAGCAAAGTTGTCACGTCCGATGCTGTTTCTTGGAAACAGCGGGATGGATTCGGTGGTCTTGTGGTTGAATCCCTGTGCGGTACGTTGACCACACGGGGGTCAGGAAGGAGACGTATCCCCAGTCAACTGCTGACTGCCGAGTGGTCCCGGGGACCGTGGCTTCAAGAACTAGGGGGTGGGGGAGGCAGCGATGTGGGGCCAGACTGGCAGGGAGAGGACTAACGAAGAAGGATCCTTTTCCCTTTCTGCCTACGCCCTTCTCCCCAGGAAGCTCCCAGTCCCATTCATCTCGCTTGCCATGGAGTATGTGGTTTGAATGGGAAACGAGGACAGTGACATTCCCCATCTCTCTTGGAAAAAAAAAATGACATTCCATTTGGTTTTGGAAAATACACAATATTCCACTTATAAAATATGCAATCACTGTCATCAATCCTCCCGGTCGGGCTGGCCCTGCCCCACTTCTGCTTGAGCGGCAGACTTTGGCGGTGGCCACAGGCCCGGGAACCGCTCAGGTTTCTCTGGTGTGGAAAATATAATTAGAGGAGCGAGTGTCCTCTCTTCTTTTGCGTCTGAGCTCTCCAGAGTCGGGGTCTGCGTCTGCCGGGCCCTCAGAACCATCTCTAGACTTCAAGACGGAGGGTTCCCATTGACCCTTGGTCTCTGGTGACTGGGCCGAAAATGTATAGGGAAGTTCTAGGCCTTCCTCTTAATGCGACCCAGGGCCCTGGCTCCGAAGGTTCTAGCCCACTCTCCAAGGCTCAACTGCCATAACAGGTTGACGATCCTCCCCGTCCTGTGCTGGCCTGGCTCTTCTGTTGTCTTCTTTTTCAAGCTTCTCTCTCTCACCTTCCTCGGTCTTCTCTTATTGTTTCAATTTTTATTTATTTATTTGCTTCCTTATTTATTATCACAGAATCCCAAAATGTCGGAGCTGGAAGGGGCTTTGGGAACCACCGAGTCCGGTCCCTTTCTTCGGCAGCACAGGAAACTCAGGCCCGGGAAGGGAACGTTAGCAGAGGTTTTCCCCCAAAGTGGCAAAGCTTCCCCCCCTGGGCTGGGAAGCGCTCTTGACCGTGCTGCCTTGTGGCCGGGCTTCCTGAGGGTTCTCGAGACCATCTCGCTCGCAGAGGATGAACTGAGGCCCCAGGGTGGGCGGCAGGTGGCAGAGGGCCATTCAGTCCGAGCTCCCGTGACACTGTTTTCCATGTATCACTGCGATCTAAAGGATCTTTTTGCCCAAACCTCGTTTCCCTGCCCAGACTCCCAGCTCTCCCTGCGTCATGACGCTTCTGATGCTTCCCGAATACTCTTGGCTTCCGATCTCAGGCCGTCCTAGAATACTTCCTCTGGGACCGACTCCAAGATCCTGCTCACCCTGGGCTGAGGGCTCTGTGCTCCCGCCCCTCCCAATCCCTGGGAGCACCCCCCATCGCCACCCCGCTTCCTCTGCCTGTCTGAGCCACCACTCAAACTCCGCCAGAGCTCCAGATCGACTTGGATTTGGCATTTGGTGAATGTTCCTCGGAAGTTTTGGGGAGGGAGCTTCGAGCTTTAAAAAGTAGGAACAATGGGGTGCCCGGGTGGCTCAGTCGGTTGAGCATCCGACTTCGGCTCAGGTCATGATCTCGCGGTCTGTGAGTTCGAGCCCCGCATCGGGCTCTGTGCTGATGGCTCAGAGCCTGGAGCCTGCTTCGGATTCTGTGTCTCCCTCTCTCTCGGCCCTTCCCCCACTCATGCTCTGTCTCTCTCTGTCTTAAAAATAAACATTAAAAAAAAAAAGTAGGAATAAGGGGAGGCTCTTCGTCTCTGGGGGAAAACCCAGCTGCCAGGTGAGGATGGCGCTTTGATCCACCTGACTGTCCCCTGAGTCTAAGCCCTAAGCCCAAGGGGAAACAATGGCAACTCTGGCTGCTGGAATGTTCCGTTTGCTGCTGGAGAGACTGCCTGGCTCCTGATTGGGAGGAGTCCATGGGTTACTGTCCTTAGCACTCAGCTGCTGGCACCAGACTCCAGCCAAGTGTGGGGATGTCTCTCTAGAAGCAGGCTAGCTGGATACCCTGATGCTCACCTTCTCCCCAACCCTTCAATTCAGGTCCCTCCAGAGACCACCCAGGTGCAGGGATTGGGGTCAGTTCAGAGTCACAGAGTAGGGGAGGTTTTAGGAGTCATCGATTCCTTCCTGTCTCAGGTGAGGCAGGAAGGGGAGGTCACCCCCAAGTCCTGCAGTTGGTTGGTGACTAAGCCAGAGCACAGGTGAGGGCCCCCGCTTTCCAGGACAGAAGGGGTCATTGGCCTCACTACCTCCGTGGCTTTCCCAGCATCTCTGTGATGCCAGGGAGATCGTCTCCTGTTCCCAGGTGCGGAGAGTCCTATCCCGTGCCCTGAGGCCAGACTTCTCAGGCCTACCCGGGGGGCAGTATTACGTGGAGGGGCACTGCAGGACTGGACCGACCTTGACCTGGGCTCCAGACCAGTGCTGCCGCCACCTTCCTGGGCTAGCTCTGTCCCTTTCTGTCTTCCGGAATCTCGGCTACCACAAGGGCACCAATAAGAAGTGGACAGGGCGTCCGCGGTGGCTGGCAATTACCAAGTCCTTTCAGTTATGAAACGGAAAGCTGTATTTTGCGCGCCCGTAAAGCTGCTTGGGGATGAGGGAGGGAAGGGGTGGTTTGGAGAGGAGACGGGCCTGCCTCCGGTGCTCCTGGTCTGGTTCTGTTTTCCTTCCGTTCCATCCACGATCCTAACATGAAACATCCTATTTTCCAATAATCTTGCTGACGGAGGGGCTGACCTAGCGACCCCCAACAAAAAAACAAATCGCAGAAGCCGCTGGATTCCGCGTCTGCGAATTCCCCAACTGAAGCCGAGGCTGGAGGAAAGAGGCCGGGCTCCACCGTCCGCCTGGGTTTGTTCAGCTGACACCGCCCACCTGCCGCCAGGCCTCCCCCGGGGCCCGGTCAGCCGGCCCCTGGAGACTCCCGTGTCATTTTAAAACATCGCAACAGGAACAAAGCTAAAAGCTGAAGAAGCCAAGGGGGCCAGGACGCGGCTTCTCTCCCGGGGCAGGAAGCTGACTCCTTGCTCTGGTTCTGTCCTCGGACGGTGAGCAGCTGCCCCTCCAAACGTCCTCCTGGCTCCAGAATGTCCTTAGACGATGAAGGGAACAGCTCATGGGATCCTGCTAATGAGGGCTGGCGGATCGACGGGATGAGGGCAGAGCCAGGCCTTCCACGGCAAACCTTTTCCTTCTGGAAGCAGCCCTGGTCCTCACAGTGGCTCTGGGCTTCCTGGGAGGCCCGTTCATAAATGATTCAGGCCCCGCTTTTCGCAGGGCCTTAAAGCTCTCTCTCTCCTTCCTTCGCTAGGGAGCAACCACGGTGGCCCGACGCGGTAAAGCTTTCAGGTTCAAGAATAAGAAGCCAGCACCATAAACAGCACACGAATCCAGCCAGCGAGCGTTGCCGGCTTGGCCGGGGCTCGAGGGAGGTGGAGGAGAGGAGAGAGAGTGGGGCTCTGGACCCGCTTGGGGGTTTCCTGGGGAAGGGTACTGTGCTCTTTCCAGGGGTGCAGTGTGGGGAAGGGGGTGGCCTCGCTAGGCTCCTGGGAAGCAGTTTCTTAGTTCCCGGAGAGCCTAGGAACGGCCAATTTGATCGCTTCTCAGCAAGGCCGGACACCTCCCCAGGGCTGGTGGCCGCAAGGCCAGGCCACAGAGGACTTTGTGGTTATCCCACTGACCCTGGTTTGAGGCGGAAGCGGGGTGAGTTCTTCTGGGCCCGGACGAACACCCCCACGGCCCTCAAGGAGGCCGGAATCCCGTTTCCCTGGCTCCTGTGAGTCCGCAGTGCCGGCTGGCCGCTCTGCCTCTGCGGTCTCGGCCACCCCGCCCGGGCCGGCCCAGGCCCCGCACGAAGCTTCCTGCAGCCCTCCGGCCCAGTTTTCTGAAGTGTGCTCCTAGTAAGTTTCTGTAACCGGTAATAATCACGGAGGGTGAGGTGCCGAGCACCGTGGTAAGAGCCGCCATTTACGAAACCTGGCATACTTTGGGCCAGGGCTCTCTCCCCCGAGTGCTCTTTTGTACGAACTCAGTCTATCCTCACAACGAAAGGCCTTGTGAGGTAGGTCCCAGCGGAGCCGCCAGTTTGCCGGTGAGGAAGCAGAGGCACCGTTCTCTCCGGTTCTCTCGAGTATGTTAGCCTTCCCTACGCTGAGCTCTCTGAGGGGACTGGGTGCGTTACACGCTGCGGACGGCGAGTATTCCAGACTCCGTTAGGCGAGAGCTGACTAACCCTCCCGGCGGCCACTTGAGGGGGTCAGGGCTCCACCATTTTCCAAAGGAGTTCAGAGAGGTTCAGCAACTTGCTGACCGATCTCGAGACGCACAGCTGAGGAGCGCCCCAGCTGGACGCCGAACACGCGTGTCCCGGGTCTTCTATAATCTGGTGCTTGAGTGCACAGCCCTGCCCCCACTTACCAGGCGGGGGGGCCCGGGCCTCACCCTTCCTGCACGTCAGTTTCATGATCTGAGAAAAGGTGGGTAGAAGGACCTGCTTCTGAAGTTGTGGTGAGGATTGAACGGGACGGAAGCACGTTGGGAGCTGAGGACGGGGCCCTTGGCCCACGGCAAGCGCCCAGTAAGTATTGGTCCTTATTCTCACGGCTCGATGCACTGCAACGCAGCAAATGTTCAGTGAGCAGTGATGATGGGACTCCGGACCACACGCCATTATCAGGCGCTGCCCTGTTTTACTCCTCCTCTGCACTCTCCACGGCGCCTCGAAGGGGTATTAAACACGAAGTAGCCGATCAGCTGAGTTCTGCCATAGACCCCCAAAGAGCCCTCTTCCGCCCATCAGCGTGAATGTCTCCACCTGCCGGTCTTTCTCTTCCTCTCCGCTGCACCTGACTTTGGAAGAACCAATGGCTGCACGATGGGTCTCCTGTAGGTTCTCCGGTAACTTCGACCTGACGAGGTTACTTCCGCCTTGGGCTGGCTTAGAGGCTGTCTCGGGTCCCTTGCATGTTTTGATCCCTAGGGAAGGCGAGTGGCAAGGGAGGAGAGACCTTGTAATGCTCCCGAGCTTCTAGCACTCGGATCTCAAATTTGGAACTTGGCTTCTCTCTTCGTCTTGTTTTCAGCCGAGAAGTAGAATAAGTGGGGGCGAGAAGCGATCCGTGGTACGGGTCATCTCTCTCCTCCTAACCACGGCCGTGCCCACGTTGGCAGCACTCGGCACGCCCCCTTTCCTTTCGTAACCCCAGCTCAAGTCGAGGAAGGATTCTGCGGAGATGTCCACGTGTGCGAAGTAGCTACTGGGGGAAAGTTTTGTTTCTGAGCTGGTCATCGACGCCGGCCTATGACAATCGGAAGGCAAAGGACTAGTAGTTTGTTTGAAGCTTCTCATTTAAACTTCACCGGAGTTGGCTAAATTTATTACTTTGTTGGGCTGCCTTCCCGGGCCCCTGCTGTGTGTGTGTGTGTGTGTGTGTGTGTGTGTGTGTGTGTATCGGGTGGTGGTGGAGGCAGCGGGCCGACCATGTGCTTTGTCCAGGCACACGGAGGGGTGCGGCCTGGCTCAGTCCCGGAAGTTGGGTGGGAAAACCAAGGCGGAAAAGGACCGTGCCGAGGCGAGAGGGAAGGAGGAGTCTCTCCATCTCGGGAAGGCATTCCGAGTCCGTCTTGGAAACTCGCGGGGTAAACCCTATGACTTGATTTCTCCTTCAGCTCCCTTGGGAGTTACTGATTCTCAGTTCTCTGGGGGACACGTCTCACCGAGAAAAGATCTGCTCTTCCCCTTTGAATCAGCTGCTACTGAATCCCGGGTGGAAAAGGAAGCGGATGCTCCCGGCCAAGAATCAGAGAAGAATGTGGGAGGAGAAAGGGGGGGAGGGGGAGACCCTCCTCTTCCTTCTCTCTGAGGGGAGGAGCAGGCCAGGGGCAGCTGGACCCTCTTCCCTCCTCAGCCTGGATTTGCACTCCTGTATACCCTGAAGAGTGCGTTGGAAGGGCATACCTCCAAGAGTGGCCTTGTCCTTGCCATAAACGCGGTAATGAGTGGACGGGGCCAAGCCCCACAGTGGAGGTCTGTGTGAGGGAACGCTCTAATTGGGATCCCGATGTTCTCCTGTCAGATGCCTGGCGTCCACCTTGCCTCAGCAGGTAGGGCCTGGACGATGAAACTTCTCTTCCATTTGTGGGGATTCTAGGGCTATGAGAGGAAGTTAGAGGGAAGACGGAAAAATCTGAGAGATTCGCGACCAGGCAAGGGGAGCCTGGGCCGGAGCCTCTGGAACAGCAGACCCAGGGGGCACCTTCCGAGCCAACCAGATGAACGGTCAGCCCCAAGGCTAGGCTCCAGCACCCACCTTCTCCGGGGAACCTTCTAGAAGCCCTCAGCCTCGGTTCCCCCTCAACCCCCCCCCACCACCCCCGGACACGGGTCCGTCCCCCAATCTCAGCCCTTACCGTACTGTGTGGAAAGGACTTGTTGACAGTTTGTCTCCCTATCTAGACGGATCCTTGAGGGGCCGTGTCTCCCTTCTGTCCTTCGGTGCCTGCAGGTCCCAGGGGCTGCAGTCAATGTTGCTTTAGCTAATCAAACGGACGCCATGGCCGCTAGCGTCCCTCCCTTCTGCACGTTGTCATTGTCGGCTTTGGACTCTGAGAAGGAAGACTGCTCGCTTTGAAGACGGAGAACCCTTTCCAGCCCCCGCCAGCATCCACCTGCCCCTCCCAGCACCCTCGGGCTCATGATCTGGGCTCAGGGACCGGGGGCTTGCGTGGCAGGCTTCACCGAGCCGAGCGTACCTCCCGCTCGCTCCACGTCTCCATCCTAACGCCGAGAGAGACAGTTAGGGGGACCGTCCACTCTGGGGTGCTGCCCGCACCGCCGTCCCCCTCCATTAGTGTGCGTCGCTGCTGAGAGCTTGGCTGTGGGGCCCCGTTCTTCAGCACCCCCTCCTCTTACAAACCCCAGCTTAGGTGGAGCGAGGCAGAGCCACCCGGCTAGGAAATTATCTCTGCTTCCTGCCAAGGAAGGAAGGCAGGAGCCGGAGCTCTTCCTTGGGGGCGAATTATTTAATCACTCGTCTTTCCCCTTGAATCAAGGCAACTAATGAACATCTTCGGCCTCTTCCTCCTCTCCCTCCGCCCTCCCCCTCTCCCGTCACCTTCTTATTCACATTCCTTTCCTCTTCTTGCTTTTGCCTGTATCCTCCATGACTACCTAGGGGAGGCTGGTCCCCGTGGCAAGCCAGCGTGTCTTTTCCTCTGCTCCTCGTCTGTCCCCCCCACCCCAGCCTCTCCGCATCCCGGGGCACCATCAGCCTAGACCGATCCCAGCTTCCGGGGACTGGAAATGCCACTATCTGCGGGTGTCACCTGAAAGAAAGGCCCCCCCACCCCCCCGAGCTGCCTCTGAGAGGGAGCAGTCAGAACAAGGAGGTGGGGCTGGGCAGAGGGAGAGGGGAACAGCAGAGTCATTTGTCATGACTAAATGGAAATTTATGGCTCTAATCCCGGGGCTAGAGAAAAGCTTCAGCGAGGCTGGCAAAGGGAACGGGAACTTCGACAATTGCTAGAAAACCCAGCTCCATCCTCCAATCGACCTATTGGGTTGTGGTTCTTATTTCCAAGGTATGGTGGCCCCGGGCCCCCTGGCAGAGCCTGGGTACCCCGAGGTCACGTGGCAGGAAGAACCGGGCTGCCTAGCTCTTTGAGAGCCCCGCGGGTTTCTGCTCTGGGCAGTGGCCGGCCAGGAGTCAAACGTGAGTTCTTCTGTCTGCCTTCTTCCCTTTCTGTTAGGCTGGGGCCAACACTCCCTGGACGCTGTACTCGGCCTTGAGAGGGCTCCATCTCCCCCAACCCGGTTTCCTAAGTGCCGAGCACTTCCCGGCGCTGTGCGCGATACCAGAGAATGGTGTGTCTCCACCCCTCAACCCGCTTGTAACCTTGCCGAGGAGACAACACGAGCACAGTGATTGGAGCTGAGAAAGCACAGGGGCTTTGCGTGGAGTCGGCACGAACAGGGGCGTGGCGAAGAGAGAGCTCTGGGTGGGCTAGCGGTCAATCACCTCCCATTCCTTAACCGTGTACAGGGATGGACAGAGGGCTTTTGTACAAAAACTTTGGTATTTTGGTTCTTATGCCAACATTTCTGTTGCTGGGATCATTTCACCGTTTTAAAGATTTATTCTTTTAATGCTTATTTATTTGGAGAGAGACCGAGCGAACATGAGTGGGGGAGGGGCAGAGAGAGAGAGAGGGATAGAGAGAATCCCGAGCAGGCTCCGCACCGTCGGTGCAGGAGCCCGATGTGGGGCTCGAGCTCACAAACTGCGAGATCATGACCTGAGCTGAAACCAAGAGTTGGACGCTCAACCAACTGAGCCACCCAGGTGCCCCTCATGTCACCATTTTAAAGGTTGAGAAAGCTTAGCCAAGGCGGAGAAACTTCCGGCTATCTGTAAGTTGATCTGAACACAGCGTTCTCGCTTTGGGTTCTCTATTCCTCTCATTACACTCTGTCAAGGATTTAAAAAATGGGGAGACGAGGCTCCAGGTAAGTAGGATTTAGCTCAGCGGCGAGGAAAAGAAATGAAAATTCAGGGAGGAGAAAGAGTGCCAGCGGGATGTGTGTTTGGCTCACAGCAGAGGCTTAAGAGTGTTACATGAATGAATAAATGTTCAAGTGAATTCCAGAACGCCCCACAACCTGGGACAGTGAGGAGACGGCGGGGGGCGGGCAGTACAGTCGTTTGTCTTGGCTAAATGGACATCTCTTGCCGCCATGCCAGGACCAGAGAAAGGCTTCGTTAATGTGTAATATACATGCTACGGAACAGTGCGGGAGGAGGGCGAATGAGTTGGTGGGGGGGGGGTGGCTATGGCCCTCGGGATCCCGGCAGAGGAGTTCGGGTTGATGTGAGAGACCTAGAGATACCCACTGAGGTTCTGGAACAAGTGCATCTCCCCCGAAGGCAAGACAGCGTGTCTATTTCTGTGTATTCCGTGCCTAGCAATGTGGCCCACCCGAGGGCGCACCGCAGCACAGAGGCCAGGGTGCCGCCCTGATTTAGAGGATGACAGTTTGGGGCCTCGATCTCTAGCTTCTGGACCTCGGGCAGTTCTAATAGCCTCTCCAAACTTCAGCTTCCCTGCTCCTTCGGCACTCAGCCGAGACGTCGCTTCCCTGACGCTCTGATTAAGTTGGACCCTCTGTCATCTATTTTCATGGCACCCTCTATTTGTCCCTCGTGGCCCTTGTCACAGTTGTAATTAGTTGTCTAATATCTGTGGGTTCGGGAGGGCAGGGGCCATACCTGTGACGCTCGGTGTCGGATCCCTAGCTCCCAGAATGGAGCTGGGCATGGTTCTTAAGAAATACTGGTTTAATGAATGAATGGCTTTGTCAAATGGGTGTAGTGATATGAACTCGCAGAGCAATCAGGAGGGTCAGAGGTCGTCTCGTAAATTCTTTGCCAAGCAGTAGATAAATGGGAGAGATTATTGTCATGGGGTCCCGGATAAAGACCATGCTGAGAGTCCCGGGGTGGGGGAGGGGCAGGGACAAGCTCCGTTGTCCGTCCTCCAGGGGGATTTGAGGGGGAGAAGGGTTGAGGACGTCAGGGACATGCAGAAGAAAGACAAAGCACCGTGCTCAGCTCTCCACGTACAGAATGGAGAGGAAACAACTTTTAAAGTCTCCAGCCAGAAAGATCGAGGGAATGAAAAACGTCCTCGGGGCAATGGCGGGGCGGGCCAGGAGAGCCCCGCTTTCTCCAGGGCTCTGTTGGCCTCCCACGCCCCCTCTCCAGAGTATCATCTCTTTGTCTGGCTCTGTCTTCCCCTTCCACGCTATCCCTGGTTCTTTATAATTCTCGGCTTGAGCGTCTCTTGGTCCCGGTTTCCATTTTTAGTCTTCGGCCCCTCCCTGCCTCTGACCCACCCTGCCCCTTCCATTCCTGTCCTTTTCTTCCTCGGCCTCTTTCCTCTGCCTTTAGATGCCTTTGACCCTCCCTGTCCTCACTTCCTCTCTCTGCTTCGTGCTTTCCTCTTTGGATGTTTCTTCCCGCCCCTCCCCTGTCCGGCCAGCTGTCTCCTGCTGCGGGTGTCCTGGACGCTCACTGGGACCCGCACGCGGGTCAGCATCAACGCTGTAGATTTCTCTCGGCTCTTCTCTCAACCCTAACACCTGCCCCCCCCAACCCCATTCAGTCTCCCCTCGCTTCCTCCTGCCTGAATTCAGAGACCAAGCAGACCGTAGCTGGTTGGTGAA
>PITB01031075.1:0-16224 GCA_004024585.1 Paradoxurus hermaphroditus
AGATAAATTCTTCCCCATTCCTTTCCTCACCGCCCATCATCATGGACTATTTAAAAAGGCGGTAGTCCCGGCATCCCTACGGATGTCCGTGAGACCTTGTAACCAACTCGGGATCACACCAGATTGGGATGGATTTGTTCTCTCCCCTCCTGGGCCTCACCCTGTGCTTGCCCTCATCCCACCTTCCCCAGATTTCCCTGCCGGGAAAGTGTGAGCGGGTAGATTCCAGGCTCATTCTGAAGCGGGGGAGACTGGGAGGAGAAGAGTCTACTAGGCCCACAAAGTACAGTGGGAGAAAAGGAAGCACAGATTCTACTACTCCAAAACTATAATGGCTTGGGCTCCCCTGGACCCTTATCATTCCACAGAGGCCAGATGAGAGGAGGAACCTGCCTTCAGGAAGTCTCAGAGACATCTGGGCACGGGCCCCTGCATGCAGGAGAGGGGATTCCCACAGCTACTTGCTCTTTACTTCGTGTGGGAGACACTGAAGGGTCTGTCGGGAGAGTCCCCTGCTTCAGGGGCCTACGGACATGAGGGACACGGCTTCTCAGAAAGTAGAGCACGGAGTTTGCCCCCTCTGCCAGGCCCTCCTTGAAAATTCCTTCTCTTTGTCTGTCCACATCCCCCGCCCGAGCTGGATGAGAAGACAACATGGAGAACAAAGCAGGCTTCGTGCGGCCCAGGGACCGAGTCACCGCTGGCGAGGAGCCAGGCCGATCCTAGAGACTCACCCGGGCCTACTAGGTCAAGACCTTGGGCACACTGTCTAACATTTCATTCTTCAGCTTACTTGTCTACTAGATGGGAATGCTGAAGCCCAGGGAAATTATAAAAGACTTGGAAATGGGCCACAGAGACCCCCGAGTGCCCTGTGGATGTTGGGCATTGTTCCATGGATGTCAAGGGTTATCGGATTCCATAGGTGTGTGCGCCTGTGATGGTCCCTGAAGGGACTGTTTCACAATTGGGTAGAGATAGAAGCTAATTTACAGGAAATTGATAAGGCGCCTGTAGATACATGTACTAGTCTGATTTAGGGCAATATAAATCAATTCTGGGTGGCTGAACATGTAAATGAACAGAGGACCATGGGGGACGGGAAGGGGGGAAAAAGATCACAGAGAGGGAGGGAGGCAAATCTTAAGAGACTCTTAAATACTGAGAACAAACTGAGGGTTGATGGGGGGATGGGAGAGGGAAGAGTGGGTGACGGGCACAATGGAGGGCACTGGTTGGGATGAGCACTGGGTGCTGGAGGGAAACCAATGTGACAATAAATTATATTTTAAAAAAAAGAAAATATAAGTCTCTATAAGTTAAATCTGAATTTGAACTAGTTCTTACCTTTTAGCGGTTCCCTTCTGAATTAAGGATTTACATAAAATCGTCGATGGGTGTTTGTTTTACAAAGAGCCATGATTTTACCTTTTTGAAAATTGTCCTTCAGAGTCATGTCAAGTGACTTGAAAGGGCTTGGGGAGGAGTAAACGAAGTCGCGTATATGAAGCGTCTGACACTGAGTACGTAAAATACGGGATAGCAAAGTTTAATGGGGAGTAAAAGATCCCACAGAGGGGAAAGGAAAGGAGGGATCTGTAACCAAGCTGTGTCAGAGGTGTTACCACGTCACGTCTTCTAACACTGACCACAGCCCCGTATAGCAGTCATTATTAGCCTGGTAGTACGAAGGGGAGCCCCAACCTCTGGGTCCTTGGAAACTTGACCCAGGCCGAGCTGGTGGGAGGTAGAGCAGAGAAGACCCAGGTCTGTCTGACTCCAGACGGCCATGTTTTCTTCATCGAACCACCTAACACAAGCCAAGAATCGGTGCCACATAGGTGTGTGGGAGGAGGGCACCTCTGTAAATGAGGGTGGGGGCCGAAGTGGGGAGGGAGAAGGATGGCTCAGAGCCCTGGGTACCCAGCAGGGCACCAGAAGGAAGGTGGGGTGAGTGGAGAAGGAAGGTGGCAAGGTGGCAATCCCGACCACATCCTGCCTTGAGTAGACCCAGGCTCCATTTTCCCAGCCTCCTTCCTGCTCCTCTGTCCTATGGAGAGCTGAGTTAAAAGAAACTCAAGTTCACGTTAACTTCATGCTTTTATCCGAGCAGGGACGTTGACATTTTCAAAGGCCAAAAAAAAAATCACTCTTCCAGGTCATGGGCAGTCAGTGAGAAGATAGAACTGAGCCCCCCTGACCCCTATGACCATACACCTTCCCCCATCTGAAGGTTTTTAAAGGTTGCGACTCATCGGGATGATGAATTTACAGAGTGTAGTTTATAACAGCATTCATCAAACTAGTGGCCAAGTGCGTTAATTTTTTAAATGATTTTTAAATTATTTTAATTAATTTTAATGTTTATTTTATTTTGAGAGAGAGACAGAGCATGAATGGAGGCAGCAGGGGAGGCACAGAGAGAGCGAGACACAGAATCCGAAGCAGGCTCCAGGCTCTGAGCTCTCAGCACAGAGCCTGACGCGCGGCTCGAACCCACAAACTGCGGGATCGTGGCCTGAGCCAAAGTCAGATGCTTGACTGACAGAGCCACGGAGGTGCCACCAAGTGTGTTAATTTTTAAATATTGTATAAATATGGTATAAAAATAAATAAGGATGCAAACCTAGTAGTTAGGGGAAAGTCAAGACTGATGCAATATTAATAAATTTTGAATGCTTTATTATTTACATCGATAAAGCAAGCGAAGGCCATTAAAGGAGGAAGGAAGGAAGAAAGGAAGGAAGGAAGGAAAAAGAAAGAAAGAAAGAAAGAAGGAAGGAAGGAAGGAAGGAAGGAAAGAAAGAAGGAAAGAAAGAAAGAAGGAAAGAAAGAAAGAGAGAGAGAGAGAGAAACAAAGGAAGAGTGAAAGGAAGACAGGCCCGTCCAAGCTCTGTTGTGCTGCTGTGTGCCCATCTGCTTAAAAAGAGTAGCTGTGGGTTTTCAATATGTAGCTACACGCATCGGTGCTATCTCAACAAACCGATGTCTGCCTCAGACTCGGTGGCCGTGCGAGTGATTTCTCATGTTCTTCCAATCCGCCTCTCACGGGTAGCATATGGTTCCCAATCTGAGGTCCTCATCCAATTTATCATCGCGGTATTTTAAATGACCATTTCTCTCTCCTCTTCACTTTCTACCTCACTCACCCCTGACCAGTGATTTTGAAATGCATGGGATTTTTCCTGGAGGAGCAACAATGTTCTTAATATGTAAATGAGAACTAAACGTCAAGCTTTAAAAATGGAAGTATGTCTTCTAAAGTTGTGAAAGCAGGGCCATTTCCGATAGACCATTTTTCTTCTCCTGACCTTTCGGTTGCATGACCCACTAGAGGTCATTTCATTTATAGCCCTCTGAGGAAAAAGTAGCTACATTTGTACCCAAATGCACACCCTGGAGCGAAGGCGGGGTGTAGGCGGCTAATCTAACCTCTTCATCAAAGACCGCTCCAAATAGCTTTGGAAGGACTGTGAAGACAAGTTAACAGTAGATTATGCTTCTCTATGATGAGGTACTAGCACGGGTGTCTGACTTCTTAAAATGACAGTCTTCACGCTTTCCTAAACGACATAGAGCATCCGAAATGCAAAAATAGGGAATAATAAGGAATTCTTAGTAAGCATATAGATATCTCTTCCAAATTGACTGCTTAAAAAAGATCAGTTGGTTTTCATGTATAGAAGAAAAAATGCATCTTACATGGTGTGAGTAATCCGATTTCATGACAGAGTTCATTGTCACTTAGTGGCTTAGCATTTTGTCCTGACCTGGTAAAGTGATCACTTCATTTAAAAGATATATATATATGCTACTAAAGAAAAAACTTATTGGGGAAGCATGGTTATTTTTCTAGTATTTATTCTTTTTTTTTATTCTACTCTTTATTTTTTTAATGTTTATTTTATTTTTGAGAGACAGCGACAGAGCACCAGCAGGGGAGGGGCAGAGAGAGAGGGAGACACAGAATCAGAGGCAGGCTCCAGGCTCCGAGTCGTCAGCACAGAGCCCGACGTCTAGCTGGAACTCTTGAACTGGGATATCGTGACCCGAGCGGAAGTGGGACGCTTAACCGACTGAGCCCCCCAGGCGCCCCTCTACTGTTTATCCTTGACCGAATCTCACTTAGTCTTTCTAAGTGATTAGTCTCACTGAGTAAACCACTTATAATAACCAAATGAGGGAAGCAATATTTATTTTACCAATTATTGGCAGATTATTTGATTCTAAAAAAGTACTGGTTAAAAAGACATATATGGCGTGTGTGTGTGTGTGTGTGTGTTCATAAGTGTATGTGCGTGTGAATCCATGTGCTCCCGTGTGTGTATGAATCCGTGTGTGAGTCCGTGTACAGCTTGCGTAGTGGCCCTGATTCGTGGTTGTACCTCTATATACAGAGACATCTCCAAGTTCTCTTGTAGCCCTTCTGCTCCTTCTGCAGAGATAGAGTTCATTTATCACTTGGCCAAAACCAGGAATAAGAATCATTTCCTCTGTAGTGGGCAAACAGCACAGAGTAAAATCCGGTATCATCATCATCGTATCGACCATTAAGACGACTGTCACGGATCATGCTTTATATTTGAAAATTAATTTCTGGACACCATACCAGTAACGATGATATTATCTACTCACCCTAGCTGGGGTCAACATATTCCAATAAATAGCAATGATGGGCAGTACTGTAATCATGTGTTAAGGATGAATACATGAAGAGTCCTGCTGAAAAGAAGGACTGGGTCAATCTTGACTCGGGGTCATGAATTCCCTACCCAAGACTCAAAACATTCTGTGAGTAGTAGAGGATCTTTGGTTATTTTTAGGGAAATATTAATGTCTCTGAAGATTACAGCAATTCCTTACAAATTCTGACAGCATATTCCAGAACGCTATGATTTTAGAGGTATCACTTTATGGCAAAGGCCACCCGGGACGTCGTAACACACCTTTTTCTGTCAAGGGCTGAGTGTGGGTTGTGTTCGGAGGCACTCAAGCATTGCTTTTGGGTTTTACTGAGCATGTAACTTGCTTAGATTATCCTCACGTTCTGGCAACGGGAAAAGAACACCTTGACTCTCCTTGTCCTGCCAGCCACAACTCTACCAATTGACTATTTACTAACTATGCCAAGAGAACTTGTAAATTACCCTTGGGTTTAGCATGTGTTCACTGATGGGAAAAACAAACAAGCAAACAAACAAAGAGAAGTATTTTCAAGTTGGCTTCACCGCCGCAGTGGTGTCTCATTCATGCTTCATTGAAACTTTCCCCTATACTTTTCTTCGATCGGGTGTTCCCGGTTTTGTTTTAGCTGTTGTCACTTGACAAGAACCAGGCAGAGAACGACAACAAAGGAGTACAACGGTGTAGAAATTTGAAGATTTTGGTCTTTATCCTAGGGAAGGAATAATGAACAGATTCACTTGTTGCCTCTATTAGGCTAGCTATTTCACTACTGTGAAATGTGAGTAACCCATTGGCCTAGCTACTGTAGGCAGTGAAATGGAGACGTGGTTTTGCCAATGGGCCGACCCTGGTCAGGGAGCTCTATTTAAGACTAAAGGGCTATATTAGACCAAAACATCCTCTCAAAGAAATCAGATTATGCTTCTGGGTCTATTAATTCTGTCTTGCTTTCTTCGAAGGTCAGATTAAAACATCAGACCAAAAAAAAAAAAAAAAAAAAAAACCAACCAAACAAACAAACAAAAAATTAATTTGTGATTAACAAAGAATAGGACATATCGAGAAGGTATTTCTGAATTATATTCTTTCGAGAATTAAGATAAAACAGCTGTAATGTATTCATTAATGCAGTAAATTAAGAAGCAGGATTAAAAAATGGTAAGGAAAAGGCATTTGGCATCACATGAAATCTATGTTTGTGCCCTGGCTTTGGTATCTACCAGCTTTATGACCTTGGAGAGTTAACTGCAGGCTCGGATTCCCAGACGTAAAGGACAGAATTGCTTTTTCATAGTTTTGTTGCACAGGATGCCTAGCAAAAATAGCGCTCCATAAGAGTTCCTTGTGATCATTATATTTACTTAATATTTACCTATCATTATTTTAAAAACTTCGACTGAGCATCTTTCTGGGCGGCAGATACTCTTTGAGGTGCTAAAGACACAGCAACGAAGGAGTCAACAATTAACTCAGAGTTACCGAGGTTCGGCCACATGCCAGGCACTCGGTGCAAAGACCCATTTCAAACTCCCAAGTCATTAGAATGAGCATTATCGCTTTTTCAGATGAAGAAACTGAGAAAAAGTTCAACAGCAGGAAGAAGTGGACCCGAGATTTGAAACCTAGGTTCTCCAGCCCCGGCCCATAACCTTTAGGCGGGTCTAGGGCGTGAGTCACAAAAGAAATGAGTGCACAAGGGAAGGAATTCAGAGACCGAGTATGGCCGGGAAGAAAAGAAACATCCGCCTAAGAGACTAGAGTGTGAGAAGACCCTGGGGGAGGAGAGGCCAGGGAAGGCCTCTAGGACAACAGGATGTCAGAGCACAGGTCTGGCTGGGTGACGTGGAAAACAAAGCCAAGTTGAGGTCTGCAGGAAAAGCATTTCAGCAGGAGGGAACCGCATGAACAGATAAATACCCTGCAGCAAGCTTGAGCTTCAGGCGAAAATTAATTTTCCATATGGATTCTCTCCAGGACTCCGTGCCTCCCCTATTCATTGCTTCTTTCCCTGTTCCCCCTCCATGTTGCTTTATCTTCTTCACAGTCCCCTTCTCTGTTTCTCTCACTGCCTTCTCTTGCTACTTCCCTACAGCGCTACCATTGAAGATGAGCCTAAGGAGAGAGGATCGGGGAAGGCAAATGGGAGGGAAAGTCAAGAAAATGGGAAGGGAAGACTTAAGACATGCCGTGTGACTGCAGGATGCTGCGTGCCGTCATATAACAGGTTTGAATTTGTGAAGCTGGGCTTCGTCGGGAACTCTACCCCTTCTTTCCCCGCCTAATAACAAGCTCAAAGATAAGCTTTGTGCTCAGTTGGAGTAGTTTCCATGAACCCAGGTGTTCTGGTGTAGATAGTCCTTTAAACCCTATAACTTCATGACTCGAGTCTTATATTGGATCTGTACTTCTTTTACATGTGACAGCTCCGTACTTTGGGGCATAGATACAATAGCAAATACATTTACATGAACCGATAAGAGCACTGTGGTTATTGTGGGCAAAGTGGCCACCATGATTTTTCTCTGTGGACATGTCCATGGGTCGGGCCGCCCACACTGGTTCTAGGGGAGCTTTCCATTTCTTTTCATCCTGAGAACCCTTCTCTCCCCTGAGAACGAGCCTGAGGAGCAAGCCTTCTCGTGGAGGGAAAGGTTCCGGGCTTCCAGATTTTCCACCATTTCGGGTGAGGTCCCAGATCTGTGAGCGAGGCCGTCCTAGTTTTCCAGCTGCAACCAGAAAGGACCAGACAGAAAGCCCTGTCCAGCCAAGATGTAGAACAACGGGAAATAATAAGTGTTTTGTCTTACGCTGCTAAATGTTGGCATGGCTTGTTATACATCGGAAGATAACTGAGAAAAGCAATGGCATTTTCTCCCGGGAAAATGCTTGAAAGTAAATATACTGCCGTATTCCAAATTACACTCTTAATAAACTGCTTAACTTCTCACTAATGTGACCGGTTTATAGGTTTTAGTAATGAACTTTCACGATAATATAGATGGAATGTTTATTAAATGTGAAGAGGGCAGGAAATTAAGAATTATATAATTGAGATAGATGTTTGAAAAGCCAAAGTGATAAGACACATTCAACAAGCTGAAATTTATTAATGTACTAAATAGGAAGTCTTGTAGCATAGTGTATAATATGTACAGTATACATATAGCGTGGCTTCTTATGTCTTATGTGGAGCACTTGAGGATGCTTAGGGCAAATTCTCTTGTTTGGTACAGACAAGATGAGGGGACAAGGAAATACGTAAGTCACCTGGAGTACATCATTGGATATCATATTAGTTAATGTCGGTCAAGTGCTCTAATAAGTAGATCCCGAATTATGGAATTATTAACACCTAAGCAGACTATTCATTGCTTACGTAACAGTGCCGAGAAGGTGAGCAGATGTGGCCGAGTGGCCGTCTTCCATAAAATCCTTCAGGAATCCAGGCCGACAGAGCTTGGCCATCTTCAGTACGTGGCTTCCAATATCCCTGGCCCCCAAAATCCAACTCAATCCATTTCAGCGGACCAGACGGAGCAGGACCATGAAGGAATGCCGTTTGGGAGATTCTCGTGTAGCTTCGAAACGGCAAGCATCACTCCCTCTCTCTGATTCCATGGTTTAGAACTCAATGACAAGAGTATCCAACTTTCAGGAAGGGTGGGCACTCTATGTGTTAGGGAGAAAGGAACAAGGGAATCTGGCAAGGGTGCGACCTTTTTCCCCCCAGCATCTCGTCAGTATGCACACCCGGCCTCCATTCCTTCTCATCCTAATCTTCTGATGGACCCACTCCCTTCCCCGATTCCTTCTCTAACCTTCAGTGACTCACTACCCTTAATGTGCAGAGGTTATATCACTCAGGTGAATTGCAGAGAAAAAAAAAACAAACTGTTCAGATCCGTTCACTTAGAGAGCTTTATTCAGTACAAACCAATACCGGAAATGACTGCAAATGAGTCATAGAGTTCACGGACAGGTTCAAGACTTGTCATTCATGATCTCAAACATGAAGTATTTCACTCAGTTTCTGTCACACTTGCAAGAGGATCAGTTGACTGCCCCGAACCAAGCCATAGGAAGAGAAGTATAAAGAACTGGAGTTAATCATATGGAAGAGCAAACAAGTGTCAACGGAGAGGCTTTAATTGTTTTACATGCATATTTTTATTAAAAATAGACTTTTTTAACAACACCACCACCAGAGGGTAGGGGGAAATGTTATCCATGTTCCCACCATCCGAAGACAAGCCTGGTTAACATAATTATATACAAAACCTTCCAGATTATTTTTCATGCCAATCTTTTAAGATACTCTTGTATTTTATCTTATTTTCTCATTTGTGCATGCTTTTGTCATTTATAAGATAAATGAGCATAGAGCATTTGCTCTATGTTTTTAAAGTCTTCATGAATATCATTTCCTAAAAACACACACTGCCTCCCTGTGAAGATCCATCACAGGCACTCACGGGCTGATCAAGATTTAGGCGCTTCTCAATTTCCACTGTCGTAAATATCATTGGGATGTGCGTTTATGTGCAGAAGCCTTTTACCAATTCATTTCACCCAAGTCATGTCTACTGGCATAAAATCTCTTCCTACTAAACAGTTTTACAGAATGTTTCTCCCACTGGTAAATGGCTAAGAATTCGTATTTTATCAACCCTTCTCTAGTCTTTGGTCTTACTTAAAAATATTTTTTCTTAGAGAAAGAAAATGTATGTCTTGTTTTTTTAATCCGCATTTCTTCGGTTATTAGTGAGGTTATACTCTTTATGAATCTTATATTCCACATTTATGAATTCTTTTTTTTTAACCTAATGTGGCCAACTAATCTTTCTTGGTGTTTCCCTTATTGGTTTGTATATCATTATGCTGACCCATTAGCATACCTGCCAAGTTTACTTTTTTAGTTTCTTTGACTTTGTTATTATTCACCATTTAGTCTACCGAAGTTTTAAACCTTAACGTATTCAAAAATGTTAACTCTTCTATTTTTATCTTTCTATTTTTCTTCCAACCTCTTTACCATTGCTCTTTATTTTTACATTGAATTCCTTAATGAAACCCTAACGGTACCTTGGAAGTCCCAGTTGTCCAACGCTTTATTTCAAGCCTGACAGTGATTTCTCAACAAGCTAGCCTCAAATTTTAAGTGGATGCTTTGTGTGCAGAATGTGGATGGGAGAGTTAAACTGGCTTTGCATGGCTCCGAGAGACAGAACTAGAACCAATCGGTTATGTTATAGATTTTGGTTTTGTAAAAGAATGCACTTTCTAAATGGTGATGGTATTTGATATATTTAATAATTGATGTGGCTGGTTCTCCAAACATCCAAGTGGATGCCGAGTGTAAAATACTGGCAACACCATTTAGCCGTGACGGGATGGACATCAACCTTAGTTAAAACTACCTGAACTGAAATGGACTACCTTGAGATTAAAGGAGCAGTGACGATATGCATCAGCCCACAGCTGTCTTAATGTAGCCTATTGTCCAGGTGTGAGGATTTATAATGCCTTTTTTTTAGTCTGTTAACAGTTTTCCAGTTTATCTCTTTTTTTTTTCTTTTTTTCTTTTTAGAGAGAGAGTGTGTGTGTGAACGAGTCAGGAGCAGAGAGAGAGGGAGACACAGAATCTGAAGCAGGCTCCAGGTTCTGAGCCATCAGCCCAGAGCCGGACGCAGGGCTCGAACCCACAAACCGCAGGGTCATGACCTGAGCCGAAGTCGATGCTCAACTGATTGAGCCACCCCCACCCGGGTGCCTCTACACTCCTCCAATTTAATTTTTTGTAACGTTTATTTATTTTTGAGAGACATAGAGACAGAGTATGAGCAGGAGAAGGGCAGAGAGAGAGAGGGAGATGCAGAATCTGAAGCAGGCTCCAGGCTCTGAGCCGTCAGCACAGAGCCTGATGCGGGGCTCAAACTCACAGACTGTGGGATCATGACCTGAGCCAAAGTCAGCAGCTTACCCAACTAAGCCACCTGGGCGCCCCTTTCTTTTTTTTTAATTTTTTTAATGTTTATTTATTTTTGAGAGACATAGAGACAGAGTATGAGCAGGGGAAGGGCATACATCCTCCAGGTCCGATAGCCCTGATTAAACAGTATGCTCTCAATGGAGGTATTCAGCTCAAGTGGAATGACTAATTTGGAGTGTATGAAACAAGCAATTCTGGCATTTTATTAAGGGATTGGAATTAGTGGTTTCCCAGGTCCTATTGTCAGGTTCTTATGGCCCGTGTGCATCCAGCTGTTTCCGGGTCCCTGGAGCTTCTCCACAGCTTGAAGCGCGCTTTGTGAGACTGTGCATACGCTTATACATGTCCCCAATAAAGCTCCCTTGTAATGGGATATTGCGATGTTTTCTTCCACCAACACTCCCTAACTGGTGCCCAGTATGGGCAAACGCAATTTGTCTTGGTTGTGAAGTGCCCCCCCCAAAAAAAAAACTGAGGAAGTGGGAGACGTCCCCACTGAGGATGGAGAAAGTCATTGGGATGGGGCTGACCTGTTGACAACCGTGAGATTTACAAGGCTTAGGCGCATAGGCCTTATGAAGACACAAAGTGCCCTGACAATCTACCCCTTGACTCTACTTCGGAGTCTGTAAATCCTTCTGAGCCCTAAAGATGAAAAAGAAGAGGAAAAGAATTTCCATCTCATCCCTAGGCAGCCTTCTTCGTATACTCCTCTGGAGCAGCCTAATCACCTTAGACAGGAAATCTTCCAATATGCAGCTTAATGCTCAAGGACCTGTAGGGGACCACAAGTATGGGTAGAAGTGTGATGATACACAGAAAGACAATTTCACTCCTCCGAGAGTATTATGTCCTATGGCCGGAGGAATTAAAGAGAGTTCATTTGAATGATGAAGTGTTGACATCCATGAAGTTGACCGAGACTCCATATTAGGCAATAGGAGGTGCAGGACCTTCAGTTGCAGAGAGAATTTTCTAGACGGACCAATAAAATATACCTCACTTTTTTATTAAGGGTTTTAGGGACTCAGGCACACATTCTCAATCAGAGAATTCTTCTCTAAGAATCTGTAATAACGAATCTTTTAACGCGTAAAGTTTTTGCTCATTCGAAGTCCGGCCTTCAAATCAGCGGACATGGCAGGGAAGTGTGAGCTGGAGGGTGCGCAAGGGGGTTACGACACTTTTATAGCCAGGTTGCGGCATAGCTCACTCCCTCCCACACCCCATTGGCCAGAACCCGTCACATGGTACCCACCAACTGCAAAGGAGACTAGGAAATGGAAGACTGATCCTGGGTGTGTGATAAGCATTAAATGTCTCTGCTGTAAAACTTTTATAAGTTAGAGAAAGCTAGAAGAAACTCTTCTCCAAGAGTCACATTTAGTCGGGCGGCCAGGTGGCTCAGTTGGTTAAGTGTCTGACTCTTGATTTCGGCTGAGGTCACGATCTCACGGCTGTTTTTGTTTTTGTTTTGTTTTGTGAGAGAAAAAAATGTAAAAAAAAAGTCATATTTAGTAATATTAGACTTGGGTACATCATATCTATATTCAGTGTGATACCCAACTGATCAGAGATACAGGAAAAAAGAAGAGCTATTCACATACCAGTAGCTAGAATTCTGGCCTTTTTACAACTGCTTTCTAAACTCAGTAACATCCATTGGTATCTCCTATTATAAGGGATAAATGTTACTGGTTTTCATGACCTCTTTTATTCTACATAGAGAGGTTTAACAGGCATCGAGACTGATTATAAATGTACTTGGTAATGTTTTCAATCCAATTCAAGCATGAAGTGAGGGTTTATTATATTTCTACAACCAACCTGATTATTAATTGTTTCTTCCACCCGACATCGTTATTTTCACTGTTAGGTTTAATTAAAAACCCATTTGAACGACAGCCATAGCTTCACTAATACAATATTTCAAAAACTCTACACCACATGAAAAATGCACACATCACTCTAGATGGCATCGTTGTCCCATCGTAACGCGATGCTTTTTTTTATTATTATTTAGTGCTTAAGAATTCAGAGAAAAGGGCGTCTGGGTGGCTCAGTTGGTTAGGCATCCAGCTCTTGATTTTGTCTCAGGTCATGATCTCACGGTTCCTGGGATTGAAACTTGCATCGGGCTCTGCACTGATAGATTCTCTCTCTCCCTCTCTCTGGCCCCCTCCTCTCTCAAAATAAATAAATAAACCTTCTTAAAGAAACCATAAAGGGAGAAGCTTCATGGAGCTCATTCATCATTTACATTTAATTGTATCTTTATAGTTTTGGAAGAGTGTGTGTGGTTCACAAAGTAGGATCACGAGCTTTCAGTAAAGGTTATTTGGGCCACTTTCGGGCGAAATTGTGAATTATAAGGCAATGACCCTTGAACGAGACTAAGAGAAATGATATAATGATGACATAATGACAAACTGATCTATTGATGACATAATAATATGTTAGTTTCATGTCATGGAAATGATAAAATTAACTATTACTTGCCCCTTTTTTGAGAGAGAGAGAGAGAGAGCTAGCATGAATGGAGGAGTGGCAGAGTAAAAGAGAGAGAGAATCTTATGCAGGCTCCGCACCCAGCTCGGAGCCTGACGGGGGGCTCAATGTCCCAAATGAGTGATCGAGATCTGAGCCGAAATCAAGAATCAGATGCGTAACCGACTGAGCCCCCCAGGTACCCCAAGTATCACTTACTTTCTTAAAGAAATTTTTCTCATTTGTACTTGAAGAGCTTCGTATTCACTCAAATTTAAGACAGGAATTAAATTCTTCAAGAATAAGAACATTTAGTTCAATCTACATGTCTGAAGATAGTTCTACTCTATTATGTTTTGGTGTCTAGGAGAAAAGTAAGACTTGATATAGTTAGTCCGGTTACAGATCACGGGGCCATTAAAGATCATTTAGTTGACTCTCCTACTCACCGTGTAACCCCTTCTGTAATATCACCACCAGGTAACTACCTGGCTTCTGCAGGGATGATTTTAATAGCTGTTTCCAATGTCTCCAAGCTATTGCAGTGTTAACGTTAGTTGCTGGATGGAAGCTCACTTCCTTTGGAACAAAAATGTATCTTTATATAACTTCTCCCCACTATAATAGAATAATATATACTATACATCTATAGTAATGCATAATATATATGTATATATATAAGAACACTATATATAGTATAGTGAACACTATATATATTTATATAGTGTATATATAGAGAGTATATATACATATATATGTATATATACTGTATATATCACTATAAGAACACTATATATATAAGAACACTATATATAAGAACACTATATATATGTGTATATATATATGTATATGTATATATACGTATATATGTATATATAGTGTTCACTATACTATATATAGTGTTCTTATATATACATATATATTATGCATTACTATAGATGTATAGTATGTATTATTCTATTTATATACTATCTACATATATAATATGTGTTCTTATATATATGCGTTCATATGTAATATATAATGTTCTTATATATATACATATATATTATGCATTACTATATATGTGTAGTATATATTATTCTATATATAGTGTTCATATATATACATATATATTATGCATTACTATAGATGTATAGATTATTCTATATATAGTGTTATTATATATATACATATATATTCTGCATTACTATAGATGTATTGAATATATTATATATATATATGTGTGTGTGTATGTGTATATATACATATAGTGTTCTTTAGTAGTGTCGTTTCTTTCTCCCCGATGATGTCTGCCTTTAATCTTTATCTAGTCTAGAGCCCAAATACAACTAAATAATCCAACGATTCACAGTGAGATGGTCTGGAGATGCCCTACTAAACTGGTTATGTTCCGAAATAATGATTCTCATCCGGGGACCTGGGCCTTGCCTGAGAGGAGAATAGGGATTTCCCCACAGGGTCCCTTCCCCTTGAGATTCTACGATGCTTCCCGAGGGAAAACGTCCTTTGCCCAGCCTGGGAATGACTGCTCAGCGAGTCTCCGTAATTGATGGATTTGCGGCAAAAGGTTTACTCAAACCGTACGCTGAAACTTGTTAATGGCCCTATCTAATAGGATGGCCAGAGTTTAATACAGCGCTCCAGACGTGGTTTGATCGCTATAAAATACAATCACGCCATTCTCTCTCCCAAGACTCCGTTCCTCCCTGAGGTAATAGAGCTGTCGCCAGCGTTTGTGGTCTCTCATGGATTACATGGATTACATCTCACCCGTGTTACCGACTTTCGATCTCCACCTTCTCAGTCTAACACTTAGTGCCTCTCCCATCCCACTCTCAAACACAGCCCGTGTATTTCTGGAAGGCTTTCGCGCACACGCTCAAATCTCCAGTCCGGGGTAGCGCCGGCTCTTTTAAAGTGTGTTTCATCGTTTAACTCACACCAGAATTCTGGTGTCGCTCGTATTCTTACTTTACAAAGAAAACATTTTAACTTCCGGAGGTTAAGGACTCCGCCATGTTTCCATGCCTCTCAAATGGCACGCTACGGGGTAATTGTGTAGACACACACAGGGTGCAAGAGGATAACAGACACTGCAATTATTCAGCACAAGGGCTTCAAATGATTTTGTCTTAAATTCCTACCCCTGTACACAATCATTTCAAATCACTGTGATTTTATTACCTTTATTCTCGCAGAACTGCACCCTCTGTGCCTGACGGTGAGTTCAAGGCCGCAGTCATAGTCCTCACAACTTTTCTTTGGGGTTGAGGACACTCGTTAGGCAGACCGAAGCTATCCATTCGAGGCCAGGAAAGTCCGGAATGGAAGTTAAAGGCCATGGACACGGCGAATGCTTTGACTCCCTTAAGCACCCCAGTTCCTTCGCCTCCTTCCTAACTGCCTCGGACGTGTCCTCAAGCCACATTCCCTACATCTCACGGCCCACTGAGCCCTGCCTCTCACCCGCTAGGTCGCTAGCTCCTGTACTTTTGCACCAGCGACTTTGCGGCTGCTGCAGGTGACACGTGATGGCCACGGACATCTCCCGCCCGAGCTTCCATAATCCAAAGCAGCCCCGATCCTAACGCTAATAACAGGGGAAACGCTTCAGTAGCTAAATCGCAATATGCTTCTCACAAGCACGTTTCGAATCTCCCCTCATATCCAAGCAGCTATGGCCAAGAATTCGGAAAAGTCAAAAAAAAAAAAAGTCCTAATTTTAGTAAGTTAAAGTCACATAGGAAAGGACGACCTGTTTCATGACTTCCGCCCCTCTACGAAACCAGGCTGGTCGTGAACCAGAACAGAAACATCGTGAGTCCTTTTCCTTGAACTTCCGTCTAAATGTGTTTCTTCGGTGGAAGCTGCCACTTCATGGAAAACGAGATTCCTTCAGCCGAGTGGGTTCATTTCACTCACTGGCTCAAGTTTCGGACCATAGATCCAAAGCACTCCTTTCCCATTTCCAGCAAACCTATTTCTATAACTTTTATGAATGCTTTCTTTAACGCAATTCAAAGAATCTTATCCGGATACATTTTATAATAGCACTGCCT
>PITB01031076.1:0-16236 GCA_004024585.1 Paradoxurus hermaphroditus
GTGGCTTAACAGCAGCATGAATTTATTTTCTGAGAGTTCTGTGGGTTAGAAGTCCAACGGGAGTTCTAGTGGGCTACAATCAAGATATCATCAGGGCTGCACTTCTTCTGGGGGAACATGCATTTCCTTACCTTTTCCACCTTCTAGAGGTCACCCACATTCCTTGGCTTGTGGCTCCCTTTCTCTGTCTTGTAAGCTGGTGATGAAGGGTCAAATCCTTCTCACACTGGATCATTCCGACCTCCCATCCCACTCCTCTGGACTCTCCTGCCTCCTGCTTCTTAAATGGACTCAGCATTATGTGGAGCCCACCTGAATAATCTGAGATAATCTATTTTAAGGTCAGCTAATATAGCCACCTTAATCCCACCTAACATATGGACAGGTTCAGTGGATTAGAGCGTGGACATCTCTGGGGGAAGGGCATTGTTCTGCCCGTCACAATATTGAAAACATACTTGTCTAGAATTAGGCAGTTATTTTATTTTGTTTTGTTTTTAATGTTTATTTCTTTTTGAGAGAGACACAGAGAAAGAGCACAAGCGGGGCAGGGGCAGGGAGAAAAGGAGACACAGAATCTGAAGCAGGCTCCAGGCTCTGAGCTGTCAGCACAGAGCCCACTGTGGAGCTTGAACCCACAAACCGTGAGATCATGACTGGAGCCTAAGTTGGGCATTTAACCGACTGAGCCACCAGGCACCCCTAGGCAATAACTTTAAAGCTGCCTTATCCCAAATGAGTCTTTTAATTAGCCAGCTTCATTTTCTTCATTTTCTCTCTAGTAGGATGCAATGAAAGCAGATTGTATTTGACCAACGTATCAAACATTCTACCTTAGTGTGTTTAGAACAAGGTAGCACAAAACTATACAAAAATGTCAGTGGGGAGAAGCACCAACATACCACCACCAAGCAATTTTCTTCATTTTCTTATCATCGTTTTCTTAACAGTGTACTATGAAATTCTTGCACTGCATAATTTTGTGAGGAGTAGTATATGAAATGTAAGCAGCAATTCTACAAATCTTAACCTTCAGGAAGAAAAAGTTAAAGTAACAGTTGGCACAAAATTCTAATTTTCTGTTGATTTATATTTATTACAAAATTTTATTTCTTGAGAGACACATATATACACACACAAACTCTGGGGTTAGATGTCCTCGAGGTTGGTTATATGTTTGGATGGGAAATTACTTGGAGAAATTCCATTCTTAGGACTCTATTCTGTTAATATGATTTGCTAGCAAAGGCCATTCTGTATGTCAGGATGTTCTCCATCTACATCTGGAAAGATCCACTTCTCTTTGACAAAATCATTTTTATCATTTTCTTTTGTATATGATGTGGACATTCAAGGAAAACTATTTTTTTTAATTTCCAGAGTCTTTAATCTGATTGGTGTAAATATCAGGCAGTTAAAGTCTCAGCTGGATTCTCTGTACTTTAGTGGGTTGAGGTTATCAAAGTATTTTAAAAATTATTCACTCTCATGAAGTTTCTTTTTATAAGTTCAGAGATGAGTTTCTATGGCATATAATCTTCCTTGAATTACAACTCTTAATGATAATAAGTACTGAAATTATTGGACACTCAGTAGGAACCACATTATGTTCTAAACTCTACTCTTCATGCAAAACCTATCGAAATAGGTATTATTCACATTTTATTGAAGAGGAAACTGAGACTTTATATAACTACTTGATTTTATAACTACTCGATTTCAAACTCTCAAAGTTCTAAATGAGCTCTAAGGCCTGAACCCATTGTTCTTAATGACTACATAAACACACCTCCAAAATGTATGATCGTGCTATAGTTCTAGAATCATCATTTGCTGGTTTGTTCTTATACTGTTAATTACAGTAGTAATGGTTCCATTTTATTCTCTCCTACTTGGTTGCCAAGTGAAAATGTGAGAAATATTCTTTGGCTTAGAATTCCTTCCTTCTCCCTACTCCATACTCATGAACATGTAGCTTATAAATTCTCTGAGGTCAGGGACTTGATTTATTCAAGTATTTTATATTCTGACAGCACCTACCATAATAGGAGATCAATGGAATGCCAATAAAGATGTTGATTAATCATCTTTATGAGTGGAGTGGAGTGGAGATCAAAGGCCTTTACGTTAACTACATGTGTAATCCGAGCGCACAATCACCCTGGGCCTCCATTCCTTTTATAAAGTGAGGGTGTAAATCAGAGCTCTGATGATAGGCACAATAATGGCCCCCAGAAGTTGTCCCTGCCTTACTTTCTGGAACTTGTGGAAATGTTTGGTTACAAGGAAAGGGGAATTAAAGTTTCAGATGGAATTAAAGTTGATAATTAGATGATCTTAAGATAGGGGAATTATCCTGCATTATCTGAATGGGCCCACTATAATGACAAGGGTCCTTTTAAGTGGACAACGGAATGGAGGCAGAAGACAGCCAGAGGGAATGTGAGAAGGACTGGATCTTCCATTGCTGGCTTGAAAGATGCAAGGAGGGAGCCACACACCAACAGATGCCAGTAGTATCTGGAAGCAGGAGCAGCAAGGACAGATTCTCCCCTTGAACCTCCAGAAGGAATGTGGCTCCAGCAACACCTCGATATTAGTCCAGTGAGACCCACGTTGGACTTCTAACCTACAGAACTCTAAGATCATACATTTTTTTTTGTTTTGTTTTAAACCACCTTGTTTATGGTAACTTAGTATAGCACCACTATGAAACTAATATAGCTGGGAAATTACAACCTTAAATTCTAACCACAAGCATGTTTCAATTTGGTCCCTGAACTGCCACTGCTTGACTACATTCCAAATGAGTCCAGTGAGAACATGACTTAAATCAGTGCAAATTTACTGTAATACTAGATAAACAGTTTTAAATGGAGGCTTTTTTTTTTTATTTGGATGAGGATGTTACAACTTTTTTAAAGGCTTATTTGAAAAACATAACCAAATACAATTTATACAAATTAAAATCATAGGCTTTGAAAAAAGAGGATATCTATTTCTATTTCAATCAATATCGTGAACTGAGTATTCTGAAAAACCTTCTTATGAAACCCTTAGAATCTTTTCCTATTGATTATATGGTTAATTGTTCACATTTCCTCCAAGTAGTTTTAGAGTTTTAATTCTATGGCTTAACTTTCCATCTAAGTGTGGCTGATTAGATTTTGTTTTGGTGTACTGTAAGTGGTTAGCTAGTTATTTCAGCATCGCTTATTGAATAGTGTGTCCTTTTTAACTGATTTCAACTTTATCTTAGTATACAATTTACCTATTACTTTGACCATTTTTGAATTTTTAAGATTATTTTTAATGTTTATTAATTTATTTAGAGAAATATATTTAAATAAATAATATTTAAATTATTAAATATTTAAATTAATAAATTTTGAGAATTTATTTTGAGAGAAAGCTCAAGAGGGAAGGGGCAGAGTGAGAGGGGGAGAGAGAATCCCAAGCAGGCTCCATGTTCAGTGCAGAGCCTGACATGGGGCTCAATCCCACGACCATGACACCATGACCTGAGCCAAAATCAAGAGTCAGTCACTTAACCAACTGAGCTACCCAGGCACTCCCAAATTCTTAACATTCTGTTCCTTTGTTATCTCTTTATATTCCCACACAACTCCTATAACATTCTAATTATTTTAGTTTTCAAATTCACCAAACTTGTCAAGTGGTAAATCAGTTTTACTCATTCAGTTCAAGCAAAGCAAACAGTAATTAACAAATCAACAGTAAACTTGTAAGATACAAAATCAAAATACAAAAATCAGTCACATTTCTACCCACTAATAATGAACCGTCTGACAAGGAACTTAAGAAAACAATCCCATTTATAATAGTATGGAAAAGAATAAAATACATAGGCATAAATTTAACCAAAAAAGTCAAAGACCTGTGCACTGAAATCTATGAGACATAGTGAAAGAAACTGAAGATGCAAGTAAATGGAAAGATATCCCATGTTCATGGATTGCAAGAATATTGTTAATATGTTCATACCACTTAGAGTGGGCTATAGATTCAATGCAATCCCTATCAAAGTGCCAATGGGATTTTTCACAGAAATAGAAAAAACAACCTTAAAATTTGTATGGGACCATGAAAAACTCTGCCTTTCTAACAAGCACCCTGGGGATACTGATGTGGATACTGGTCCAGGGACTACCTTTAGTACCAGAGATGAGTCTTTTCTTCACAAAAAGGCCATTCAGTTGATTTGATGCACATATTTATTAAGGAAGAAAGGTACATTCTGAATTTTGTATGCCACAAAATTTTCTAATTTAATCATCTCACTGACCTGTACCTCCAGCAATGAGAGCTGGAAAAACAGGTAGTTGTGTCCATTTGGGGAATTGAAAAGCACTGAAAGACACCCATTCTTTTCCAGATAAAGAACACACAGTTAAATTTGAATTTCATGTAAATAATGAATAATTTTTTTAATGTAACTGTGTCCTAAATATTGCCTAAGACATATATAGTATAATTTTTATACTAAAAATTATTTATTGCTCATATAACATCCATTTTTATCTGAGCATCCTACATTTTATATGCTAGATCTGACGATCCTATCTTTGCCCCACGCCAAAAACCCACCTGGACACCTAAATGCCATGTTGGGTTATGAGCATGGGCACCATTCACACAGAGAAGCATCATCGGAGGCGACTAATCAGTTTCCTCAGAACATGCACTTAGATTAGTAATGATGGGCCACCTGATTCCTTAGGCTTGCATGTACTGCCATCCCAGCTTTCAGGCTTTTCTTAGAATAACTGAGCAACTCTGAGGAAGGAGAGCAAGGATTAGGCAGTGATGGTGTGTGGGAACGTTACTGAGGGTGAGGGTGAAACTGAGGAATCTGGGACCAGAAGAGAAAGTAAAGAGTGACAACCATGAAGGAAGACTATGACATACTTTGGAGTATAACCTCTTGTCAGCCCTTGGCAATGTTAAAACATTCATCTGTTTCTTATTAGGCAGCATTCCCACTTAAAACTGGGAATTAAAAGCAAATTCTCCCATTAGCACTTGAGTGTTTCAAGCATTGGTGATTTTTATTGCAGCTTGATCCTTGCCCAGATTCTGAAAATTGTTTCTCTTTATTTTAATTACCATACGTAGTTTCTACTTAGCGTCAATGCTCTGGAGATAGAGGTGAGTTCATGGAACCTTTCTAATGGAAACCTTTCACACACCCCCACCCAACAACAGCAAACTGCTCAGTTAATCCCAAATTCCTCAGGCTCCATAGAGTAAATACACTAAATCGTGGAATCTGTGGATTCCTTCACAGTTTGGATGGATTATACTTGTTTTAAAAAATCAAGCAGTTTAGGAGTAGGGTGGCTGCATCGGCTGAGCAACTGACTCATGATTTCAACTCAGGTCATGATCCCAGGGTCGTGGATTGAGCCCCATGTTGGGCTCTGAACTGAGCATGGAACCTGCTTGAGACTCTCTCTCTCTCTCTCTCTCTCTCAAAACTTAAAAAAAATCTTTTTTAATCAAGAATGTAAATCAAAGTTTCTTAGGGGATATTTTGGACATTTAGTGACATGTCTTAGAACAATGAAAGAAATCCTGCTTACTAAAAAAAAAAAAAAAGAAAACAAAAACCCCTAAGATGTGATTTTCTATTTGCTCTTTCTCAGAGGTAGTAGTTCATCTGTTAAAAGATCATGATGTCTGGGGAAACAAAGCATATCAAACATGTTGTTCTCTAGGAGCTTAAGGGTTTCAAGTGAAATGTTGGGGGTGTTGCAATTTAATTATACTTGATCTCACCAAACATTTTATTAGGAATTGGGTGGTGGTCTTCTGGCAGAAGCTGTTAGAGAAAGCTCATTGAGTTTCTAGAACTCTTAAGATACCTAGTGCTCTGCTGCACAGAAGCCTGTGGAGATTAGGAAGCCAAGAGTCTTGTTTGAGGTTTCTGCTTGAGCCATGACGGCCTTCTCCGACCCGTCTCCAGGCTGGGCTATCAAAGGCATTTCCCTCCACTCCTGAGTCAGGGTGGCGGTCTTTAGGAAACGGGATTGAGCCCAGCATGGCTACTTAGCTCTACAGCCTTGGTGGAGACACTTATTCTGTGCCTCCATTTTCTCATCTGTGAAATGAGCATGGTATCTACCACACATAGTCTTTGGAAGGAAAAAAGAAAAAGTTAAATCATAGAAAGCACTTAGAATACTGCCTTCCATACAGTAGGTTTTCTGTCGTAGTTACCTAGAAGTATTCATCTCATCCTTCGTTTATTATGTTTTTTCCCTAACCTGTTTGCTCCACCAATGATTTCAGGTGGTTTTCAATAAAATCACAGATGCAGTGGACTAAGAAACAGTCCAGATAGAAATAGGGTGAGAGTTGTTGTTGTTGTTGTTGTTGTTTTTTCCAGTCAGGGGTCCTAGGAAGAGCTGTGATTTTTAACTAGAAGCATTCTCAGGAAACTGAAATTAGAGTCAGGTAAGCAGGGGAAGAGCAACATGATTCTCATTTACCCTTCAAATCCATCGTTTGAAACTTGCTATTTCTTTAAAAAAGTATTTTTTTGAGATTTGTTCATTTGAGGAAAGAGAGAAAGAGAGAGAGAGAGTGTACGTGTGTAAGAAGGGGGAGGGACAGAGACAGAGGGAGACACAGAATCCGAAGCAGGCCGCAGGCTCCGAGCTGTCAGCACAGAGCCCAGCTTGGGGCTCCAACCCATGAACCACGAGATCATGACCCAAGCCAAAATCTTACACTTAACCAACTGAGCCACTCACGCACCTCTGACACTTCCTGTTTCTTTTAATACTTACTCTAAGAAAATGATGGCCTTTAGTAGAGCTCCTAAAGAATGAGTTGGCATATAAAAATACTTTCATCCAGTCTGAAAAGCTCATGAAACCATGGGAGAAATCTAAGCCTTTCTTTTTCTTTTTGTTTAGTATTTTGACTGAATATGATGGGTGCATATGTGTTTATGACAGAGTGGCACAGCCGTTGGAGGTAAAGTTAACAATTAAATATTTTTCTCCCTTTTTGTTGCTTGTTTTTGCATCTTGACCAAAGAAATAGGGTTAGAGATGGTTGTTTTGGGCTGCTTCACATAATATGGACATTGTGCTAATGGTTTCTATTAACTGAGTCATGAAGCTGTAGCAAGTAGTTGGGCTTGTCAATTTACTATATTTATTGATATTAAATTATAAACATTATTAGAATTTAAAATACCCATTTCTAATTTATTTTCATTATTTTACTTTAGGTGGTCAGGTTTTTTTTTTTTAGTTTATTTATTTATTTTGAGAGAGAGAGACAGAGTGTGGGAGGAGCAGAGAGAGAGGGAGAGAGAATCCCAAGCAGGCTCCACACTGTCAATCTGACGCAGGGCTCGATCCCATGAACCGTGAGATCATGACCTGAGGTGACACCAAGAGTCGGACACTCAGCTGATTGAGCCACCCAGGAGCCCCGTGGTGGTCAGTTTTGAATCACATTAACTGTTTATTTTATTGGAAAAGGCAACTAGAAGTATCTTCTCAGTTTTATGTTTAAATCTCTCAATTCCATTAGCATGCAATCTGAACCTGTTACTTTCCATATTCTTAGAGATTTCCAATTCTTTTACAAAATGCTCTGTATTCTGCTAAAACAGCTACAACTTTTAGCTGTCTTGGAAACTCAAAGCTGTCAAAAGTGGAAAAGTCTGGTAGCTGCAAGATGTCATTGCTTGTCCTTTCTTGAGAGCGGGAACTGTGACTGGCTGAGTTCGGCCAAGCCTCCTGGAAAGAGGGGCAGAGTCTGCTTTGCTGAGCCCAGCTGCACAGACAGACTGCCTCGTCTCCACAGCCTCACCGCCCCTATTCTTCATCTGATACTATTTCTCAAATTGTGTGCCTGTTCTGGGTTTAATGAACATAAGAATTTAAAATAATACACTCTCTGGGGCACCTGGTGGCTCAGTAGGTTGAGCATTCGCCTTCGGCTCAGGTCATGATCTCACGGTTCGTGAGTTCAAGCCCCACGTGGGGCTCTCTGCTGTCAGCACAGAGCCTGATTCAGATCCTCTGTCCCCCTCACTCTCTACCCCTCCCTGGCTTGTGCTCGGTCACTCTCTCTCTCTCTCTCACAAAAATAAAAATAAACATTAAAGAAATAAGTCTGTTTCTTATGTGGTAAACTGTGTCTTATTTAAAAGTTTTTAAAATTGTTTAGGTTTTTCTTGAAAATTTAATAAAATGACAGAGTATCAATTAAATATAACTTAAAAGGAACAGACTGGTTTGAATTATTCAAATCTAATAGGGCCTACATTAGTCAAATTTGTTCTTTATTGAATCCTTGTTTGGTTTTGAGTGCATTTAATTTGTAAGGGAAAGAAAGAGATTATACAAACCAAACCAAATATTCATTTCAAAATGCCATTTCTAGGGGCACCTGGGTGGCTCAGTTGGTTAAGCGGCCGACTTCAGCTCAGGTCATGATCTCATGGTCTGTGAGTTTGAGCCCCGCGTCGGGCTCTGTGTTGATGGCTCAGAGCCTGGAGCCTGCTTCAGATTCTGTATCTCCCTTTCTCTCTGTGCCATCCCTTGCTCACGCTCTGTCTCTATGTGTCTCAAAAATAAAAATAAAAACGCTAAAAAAAGAATTAAAACAAAACAAAACAAAAGGCCTTTTCTAAAGATTGGTATAAAAACTCAGCTTGTCTTTTCAACCTTTGACATTTATCTCTAGTTCCCCCAGCATGATACATATGAAGTTCCTCAGTTATAAAGAATATCTTCACAATTATGAATAATCAAACCATTTATACTCATAAGAAAAAAAATTCCAGAATGTTCTAGATAAATTATTATTGAAATATTAGTATATGATAGTTTGTTATCTCAGGAAATTCCAATGTAACTTGGAATCAACCAAACTTGATTTAAACCAGAAAAGATTGTGGGGCACCTGAGTGGCTCAGTCAGTTGAGCATCCGACTCTTGATGTCGGCTCAGGTGGTGATCTCACGGTTCATGAAATGGAGCCCCACATCAGACTCTGTGCTGACAGCATGGAACCTGCTTGGGCTTTTCTCTCTCTCCCCCTCTCTCTGCTCGTCTTCTGCTCATGCATGCTTTCTCTTTCTCTCTCTCAAGATAAATAAACCAAAACAAGATTGTGCATTCAGTCAAAATGCCAAAACTCAGGTTATTATCCTCTAATAATAAAGAAAACAGAACATCAGTATCTAAATATACTTATATATATATAATAATTATAATATTATAATATAATTATATAATAATATAATATGTATATTATATATACATTATATATATAATTTATATATATATAAATTATAATACCATAGCAAACATTTTTAATCCTACATTCGCCAAGTGTTGGCTTCATTAAATATGCACAAACCAGCTATTCCCAAATGATATTACACACAGAAGTAGTGTTATAGACTGAATCTTTCCAAAATTCATAGGTCAAGGTGCTTACCTCCAATACTTGAGAACGTGACTATTTGGAAATAGGGTCATTGCAGCTGTGACTAGTTAGCAGAGGTCACAGGGGTGCAGGATGAGCACCTATTGCAGTATGACTGGCATACTTCTAAACAGAAGTGTGCACATAGACACACACACACACACACACACACACACACACACACACACACACGGGGTGGTGCTTCCCCAAGCCAAGAACACCAGATGCCACCAAACCTCCCACAGCTGGGAGAGAAGCCTAGAACACGTTTTCCCTCGTGGCCTCGGAAGGAGGCGGTCCTGCAGACACCTTGGTCTTGGACTTGTAGTCTCCAGAACCGGAAGGCAGTACAGTTCCGTTGCTGAGGTCCCCCAGTGCGTGGTGCTCTGGTACGGCAGCCTTAGCAAGTGAACACGACTAGTAACTTGGTGGTAACAGGTGTTTCTCAGGGAAAGTAAAAAGACCTTCTAGAGTCACCGCTTTGTTTTTGAAACTTCTTTCTTGGCTTGCAGCAAGCTCCAGTTTTCTTTTTTCTCAGTTAACTTATGGAATACTCTTTCTCTTCCTGACCCTTACACAGGGTAGTGGCTCTGAATTCAGTCTCTACCGACTCTGAAAGAATCTTAGTCAATGCCCTGTCTTTAAATGCGTGCTGTTTCCTAAATGCATGTCTCAACACTGACCTCACCGGAGCCGCACGTCTGTGGACATCTTGACCTACCTGATCTTTCCAGTTGTGTCTTACGGTCATTACGCATCTGGAGCTAAACTCGTCTGACACAGCGTTGCCGATCTGCAGGCCGGTTTCACCCACGTCATCTCCATCCCCCTGAAGGATGGATTGCTCTGGCCTCCCGACTCGAGAGTCAGCCTCGACAGTTCTTACAGTCACTTCCGATTACTTGGAAAATCTCGTTCCAGCTCCAGAATATGTTATAGGTGCAGTCCACTTCCACCCCCGTTGCACTGTCGCCGGCTTCAGTTGTCTGTCTGATTCAGTTCTTGTTCAACACCCTAGTCTGTTCTTCACCCCGTGACAAGAGCGGTCTCCCTGGAGCACAGTCGGGTGAGTCCCGTGCTGCCGAAATCCATCCCCACGCTTCCCGCGACAGTCAGAATAAAATACAGAGCTCCGACTGTGTTCTACGAAGCCTGATTTCCCTTTTCCTCTGCTGAGCAAGCTGTTTCCCACTCGGCCCCTCCCCGGCTCTGTTCCAGCCGCATCAGCTTCTTCAGTCTTTAAACACGGAAGCAGCCCAGGACCTGTCATGTTCTTCTCTAGACATTTGCACAGCTCAAGCCTTCCTGTCCTCCAGGGCACACTCACGTCAGCTTCTCAGAACCCCTTCCCTCCCAGGGGCTGGGAGACTCTTGTCTCCTCAAATTGTGTGTGTGTGTGTGTGTGTGTGTGTGTGCATGCGCGTGCATATACATGTTGTGTATACATCTATACATATGTATGTGTATATATGTGTATATGTGTGCCAGCATATATATATATTTATATATATAATAACACTTATATACTTTGTTGGTCATTAGTTTGATATCTTTCTCTCCCACAAGAATGTAAGAAAGTTCCACATAAGTAGAAAATTGGTATTGTTTGGGACGCCTGGGTGGCTCAGTCAGTTAAACATCCAACTTCGACTCAGGTCATGATCTTAGGGTTCGTGAGTTCAAGCCCAGTGTCAGGCTCTGTGCTAACAGCGCAGAGCCTGGAGCCTGCTTCAGATTCTGTGTCTCCCTCTCTCTCTGCCCTTCCCCTGCTTGCACTCTGTGTCTCTGTCTCTCTCAAAACTAAACTTTAAAAAATTAAAAAAAATATATATATATTTTTTACATCAAACAAACGAGCAAACAAGAAACAAAGAAAGATACACAAAAGAGCCTGCATGTGGCTGGCAAATCCTAAAATATTTACTATCTGACCTTTTATAGAAACAGTTTTTCCAAACTTGGCACCTATTAAGCATTCAACAATAATCGATTATCATAGTAATTTTATTATATATATTTAACATATATAAGAATATAGCAGAAACTTTGAGAAGCCCTGAATTAGTTCTAATCTTCTAATAGGCTGATTTTTACTGTGACTCTCTCAAGAGCTGGACGTTGCGGTCATTTGGCTCTCAAATGCGTATCACGGCATACTTCTTTACATCTCCTAGAGCAGTGTTATTTGTCAGGAAATAGCTCAGGAATGCTGTTTAAAACATTAAATAGTGTTGAAGCGTAGACCAAAAGTGACAAACCGTGAAGACAGTTCTCCAGAGTTCTCTCGGCACCTAGCCGGAAAGCAGCTCCTCGGCTGAGGGATCCCGGCACATCCCACTCAGCGGTCAGGGGAGAGCATCACTCTGAGCGGAACGTTTGGTGCTGCTGGCGAAGTCTCTTCTACCGAGCGCACGGTCCTTAAGGGGTCAGAGGAAGTACTCTCGGTGTGCGGGCCAAGCCTGGTAGGAAGTAGCCCTATGCTTCTGTCTCCAGTGGTCATCATTGTGTCCTCCCAGGCCAGGCGCTAAGAAACTCTGCTTTCTGGCTTGGGCCACCTTCCTAACGTGTCCGTTTTCAGCCTCCTCCTTCTCTGTTAAGTCAGTGACAGTCTTCCCTGGGTCATTAGTGAAGTGCAGTATGTAAGTTTTCATGGGTCATCTATTGCAGCAGTAAAACCCAGAAATTGTGGCCAGTGTCCGCTCAGCCCATGCCATCCATTCATTCAGCGATTTCTCACAACTCACGGTGTGGCAAGCTGCAAACAAAACCCCGTTCCTGTCCTCAGGAGGCTCATAATCTGGAGCAAAGGGTGGACATTTAAAAACCACCGGAAATAGTGGTTCACAAGCTGCCTGAAAAAGCGTATCCCCACGCTTCCCAGCCAGTTCCAGGAGTACCATGAAATGTTTAAAAATTAGAATGGCTCGTTCAAAGGACTTCGTAGTGTCGACATCAGACCTGGCCAAGTTTCCTTTCAGTGACAGACCTGCTCACTGTGCAGCAGGAAATCTGTGTCCGAGATTCCAGAAGCTGTTCAGTGCCCAGGAGGCACACATTTAGTCATCAAGGTGGTGGTTTGAAAGTTATATTGGGGTGCCGGGGCACCCCCGTCGGTTAAGCATCCGACTTGACTCAGGTCCTGATCTCACGTTTTGTGGGATCGAGCCCCACATCGGGCCCTGCACTGACAGTGTGGAGCCTTCTGGGGATTCTCTCTCTCTCCCTCTCTCTCTGGCCCTCCTTGGAAACGGTAGCTCATTGCATTGTTATTGCTGGTTATTCTGACACTGCACTAAAGTCGTACTTCACTCTCAGGCTTTTAGTGTGACAAAGCCTTTCCAAGCCCCCCTTTCTTCCCTTACCTCAAATGCCCTGTCCCACGTCCCCAAGCACCAACAATGAGACACGCACAAGACTTCACACCCCTAAAAGACACCCCCCTCATCGAAATGAGTGTTGAGTCTCTTCTTTGGCCCCCCGAAATTTCCGTCTTCTGAGTGTCTCGATGGCAGTTCGGGCTGAGAAGAAAACACTATCATAAAACTGATTCACAGTGAAGGAGGAGAGACTTATAGGCCCTCTTCTCCCCCCAGGCTTTTCGAGTTTAGAACAGGAATCCTGTCAACGCAACTGAATTTCTAATCTCTCGTGTTGTATTCTCTGTGGAGAAGACCAGGCTGAGAAAATGAGCTCATTTCAGTCAGAGATTTTCCAGCTCGCTCCCACACGGGAGTGTCTGCCCTGAGGTTGTGTCCTTTCAACCAACACAGGATCCTTTTGTTTTGTACACTCCCTACTATTGTTTCAAGGGAGTGCCTAATACTCCCTTTATTCTCTTCCCCCAGGTATCATAGGCAGCTTAGGGATACAGTGTCTCCAGATGACTCCCGAGGAGCTGACAAATTGTGGCTTATGATTCTTTTAATTCTTAAATGTTTCCTCAGTGTGTGAGAACATATTTCTCCAGTGTAACTTTAGTTGTGAAAAACCACCACGTCCTAAATTGTTCTTAGTAGCTTCCAGATAGAGCTCTTTGAACTCATTAAAAAATAATAATAATAATGTTAACAGTTTCAGGGATTGGAAGGCTAGTTCTAGGATAAAACTAGGAAGAAAAGATTCCCAGGGTCTCCAAGGCCCCTTCACTGTCTTTTCTCACCCCCTACTTCCCCAGCCCCCAGGATGAGTGAGCATTGCCCTCGTGATAAATGCAAAAACTTGTCTAAGGGCTTTTTATATGCAAATGAATGTGATCCTCATAAGAGTTAATGAAGTAAATGCTATCCTTGGCCTCATTTTTCCAGAATAGGATGCTGAGGCACAAAAGGGTCACATAAGCTACCCCCTGGCACACGGCTGGTAGGAATGGAGTTGAGATTTGAGTGCAGGCAGACATCAGTCTGGCCCAGAGCCCAGGCGTCCCTCTGCACCGGCGCAGTGCTCTAAAGCTGTGTGACATGAGTCACTAGCCACATGTGGCTGTTTAAATCAAGATTAATTAAAATAGCAAGTCAGCTTCTCGGTCACTGGCCACATTTCAGATGCTCCATAACCACACGTGGCTAGTGGACAATGGAGAAACAGAGAATTTCCATCATCATCGAAAGTTCTCCTGGACATTGCTGCCCTAGGGTATAGGGTCAAGACTTTCTGATTTCAATTCACTGATATTCTTTCATATTTTCCTGATATTCTTTAATACTCTCTCCAACACTTGTGAAATGATGGAGTAGCTAACGACTAGCATACAATATACGAGCATATTAGTGAAGGATAATTACCTATCGTCATTACCTCTTCCTGAAAGCATATTTGAATTATAATAAAATTTTAATATATTCGCTCTGAAATGACTGATGGAGATCGCTTGCTACTGGGCTGGTGCATCTGGCTGGGACCGTGACTGGGATCCAGTTGTGACACTGGGTCACTGCTCGCTTGGGCAGTCGGACAATTCACATGATGACTCAGCTGGGTCTAACCGAGCTAAGGGGCAGAGGCTGTGCCTGTGAGTCCTTCTGAATTGAAGGAGAAGAATACTCTGAAGTATCATTAATGTTCCAGTCAATACACCGTTGACATAATATACTGGCTTCGATCATGGCTTATTGCGTGTTTCTATGGCTAATAATTTCAAATCGTATTTTGTATGTGGTTCCGGGTTTGAAACCAAGCATTATTATGTGCATAGGAGCATATATGCCTAGCAGCATTTTAAGTAATAATAAAGAGCTGAAAAGAAACCTTTAAAATCTTTATGTGATTTAAGGGTCAGAAAGAACAGAGAAGAACTGAGGCTGTGGGAAAAGCCATTTATCAGAGAAGCTAACCATCCTTCACACCATTAATAAAATAAAATTCTAGCTTCCTTTGCCATCTCACTCCCTCCCCTTGGTATTGTTACTTATTTTAATTGGTGATGTCATCAGAAAGGATTGTCTAATGCTAATGAAATGTCCGTGTTTCAGCTTCATTATCAATCATGATGAAACTGTCTTTTAATTTTTTTCTAACTTGCTTATTTAATTTCAGTTTGTATAGGAGTAAACAAAAATATTTATTAAACAAATAAGGCTTTGACTATCAGAAGGTAATGGTAATTATAATACAAATTATAACTTTTCACATGTAATTTCTTCTGAAATGTCAAAGAAATCTTTGTTTTCCCATATATTCTTTTTTTAAAAAAATTTTCAAATTAATAATTTATCTTGAGAGAGAAAGCAGAGAGAGAATCCCAAGCAGGCTCTGCACTGTCAGCACGGAGCCCGCGGAGGCGGTTGAACTCACGAGCTGTAAGATCGTGCCCCCCCCCCATATATTCGTTTAATATTAAGTGTATTTTGTGGTATTTTGTTTATTTTAAACTGGTAACCTATGTCTCATATGATAATATAATACCATGACTATCTGACTACGGGTGATGATGGTTCCTTTCCCCTCTGATGTTTCAGGAACAAGAGAAACTACTAGTGGCTGAATTCCATTGGGTTTCACCACGTGTGTCCCAAGTACTGTTTGTACTTGATGTCATTCAGTCGTTAACACGAGCCCAGAAGTTAAATTGTTTACTTTGCTCATTGATTGAAGAGGAATTTTAAGGCAAATGAAGGTTAAATAAATAATTCAGAGTTATGTGACTGATAAGCAAGGGAAGAATAGCTTTAATTTGAATAAGCCTGACTCGAGAATCTACATGTAGATTCTCACATATAGAGGGTGTTAGGAGACCCGGTGTGGTATCCTGGCCACACAGACAGGGAGAAAGGCGGCTTTTGTATGCAACACATTTATGGTCTATGGACAACTGATAACCATGTGAATAATAGAAACATAAATCCTAATGAGTATTAGGAGGAATAACCCACCATCCTCTGATTGACCATAGGCTTTATGGTCAAGAAACAAAAAGCCTTCAGGCACCTGGGTGGCTCAGTCAGTTAAGTGTCTGACACTTGATCTTAGCTCAGGTCATGATCTCATGGTTTGTGAGCTCAAGCCCCGTGTCAGGCTATGCACTGTCAGTGAGTAGCCTGCTTGGGATTCTCTTTCTCCCTTTCTCTCTGTCCTTGCTTGCTCTCTCTCTCTCTCTCTCTCAAAATAAATAAACTTTAAAAAACTGTAAGGGGTGCCTGGATGGCTCAGTCAGGTTCAGGTCATTTTCTCATGGTTCAGGAGTCCAAGCCCCATGTGGGGCTCGGTGCTGACGGCTCAGAGCCTGGAGCCTGCTTCGGATTCTGTGTCTCCCTCTCTCCCTGC
>PITB01031077.1:0-16230 GCA_004024585.1 Paradoxurus hermaphroditus
AGGGGTCCGCAGGGGACGGGAAGGTGGGAGCGGGGAGGAGAGGTCAGAACTGAAGGCATGTATTGTGGAGCCTGGGTGGGTCAGTCGGTTGAGCGTCCAACTTTGGCTCAGGTCATGATCTCAAGGTTTTTGAGTTTGAGCCCTGCATCGGGCTCTGTGCTGATGGCTCAGAGCCTGGAGCCTGCTTCGATTCTCCTCTCTCTCTGCCCTTCCCATGCTCATGCTCTGTCTCTCAAAAAATCAACATCAAAAAAAAAAAAGAGAGAGATAAATGAAGGTATATAATGTTAGCATCAAGGAAGTGAAAAAAAGATGGAGTGTAGAGAAAGGAATAACCAGTGGTATCACGAATCTGGTACCAAGTACCTTATCAATAAACACCTGCGGAGTAAATGAAAAACCTTAGAGCAAAACGAAGGCACAGAAAGGCCATAAGGTTTGGAAAGATGAAGATTTTCAGAATGTGGGAGACAGCATTTTCATGAGAGGGGGCATGAAACCCTGTCACTGGAGCTTCACGGAGGCCCAGGGGGTAAGGAGAGAGGACACGGGGGATGAGCCCCACTCTCAAACAGCACTGCAAAAAAGCAAATACTTACACTTGACACAGCGCAAAAAGTGACTTTAAATAATTTTTAAAACTTAAGCAGAGGAGGGAGAGAGAGAGGGAGACACGGAATCCGAAGCAGGCACCAGGCTCTGAGCTGTCAGCACAGAGCCCGACGCGGGGCTCCAACTCACGGACCTCGAGATCATGACCTGAGCCGAAGTCGGATGCTCAACCGACTAAATTACCCAGGCGCCCCTCAGGTAAGTTTTAATTAAGCACTGGAACCTGGTACAATTCCTTTAAACTGTCACCTGGAGTAATCTTCATGTTTTGAGGACTCCGGAAAGTTCTCTAACCTTTCCTGCCCTCCCTTTTTACAGAGGAGTTAAAAATTTCTATCAGTCTTCCTTTTCCCAAACATTTCTCCCCCTGCGCATTGTCTATTTAAAGAATCAACACCTGCATACACCAGGAGATGCTTGAGAGTTTTTATTCAAATATCCCAGATACAAACTTGCATTCAGATCAGTCGTTGAGAGAACAAAGACCCGTGTTTCCGGAGAGAAAGCACAAGCAAATGTATTACGAAGAATCACCTTATCCTTTAGAATTTGGAAAAAAAAATTGCGTATTGCCACATCGTGATTATGTACATACAGCAAATGGGCTGAGGCACGTCCTCTCCTTGCTGCAATTTTGATAAAGAATTTGGCCCACAGTACACTTAACGGTGCTGGTGCTTCAAAATGGTTTTGGAAATTAAACGTTTTCTCCATTAAAACAAACATGTTCATTCCGAAGGTGCATATTGAAAATGTGGGTGACTCCCAAACAGTTTTTAGTTCTTAAATATCAAATACATCTATGATGTTTATTTGAAGTACTTCTTAGTTTACTATTTTTGATAACACCTGTCTGGAATACACTTCTTTGCTTTCTCTAAGCAGGCGCTTGTTATCTAGGGTAAGGGAATAGAGATCGTTGGGAACAAAAAAGAAAGAATAAAACAGAAAGCCATCCAGCAACTTAAGGAAAGAGCAATTCATGTTTTGAGTTCTGTCATTTGGCGATGGAAAAATTAAGATGATAGGAGATGGGCTCATACATGCTCACTCAAGACAGATGAGAAGAAAATCCTGAATGGCGGGTTATTGACGGACATGGTCCATGCTTATCCCATTTCTCGGCCTGCCAGTGAAGGGCCAAGAATGGGGTCCCGGACATGCCGGCGTCCGTACGGTGTGCCGGTCTGCCCACTGGGTCAGGGGCCCTCCATACCTCCCTAGCCCAGCTCAGCCTGCCTCACTGAGGCTCAGAGCCTCTCTCGCCAAAGGCAGGCAGATCCCCATGTAGCAATAAAAAGTGCTAGTTCGACACCCTCTAGGGGCTTGGCATTTGTGGTTCCGCTTCAGATCTGATGTCATGTCAAGGTTAATATGAGAAACCTCCAGAAGAATACAAGGGAAAGGAAGTTCAGCAATTAATAATGAAGTGTTCAAATATGAATTGCTAAGCAGAAAATAAAATAACTATTTACGAAAGCTTCGATTGGAAAGAAAGACTAAACTTTTTAAGCGAGGCCAAATTAGTTAGCAGGTTAGGATTTTGTAGAAATTCGGTTCACCCACAGACCCCTCCCCATGACGACCCTTCTCCCACCTAAAGCTGCATCCCAGTCTGAACGCTTCTGTCAATAACCCATTCCGCGCCGTAGCACACAGATGCTCTTGTGTGATGAGTCTATCAGCTTATTTTTTGAGATCAGGCTTTGAAGAGCTGAGGCATTTACAAAAAATACCAATTTTTCTTTCAAGGTACTGTACAAGGCATTTTTGAAATACTCTGTCATTATTTATTAACACTTAAAATTGTAATATTTTTAATCTCAAATTTGTTCCTTAATGGGTAGGTTTTACTCCATGTTGCCACGAATATTTGTATCCTCGGTGCGAACAAACCGAGGAAGATCTATACACGGTTTGAATCCATGACACGGCAGCTTGGGCGCTTCCGTATCACACGTATACGGACGGTCCTCCTCTCCTAGACTAAACCTAAAATAAAATGCATGCGCAGAAGATGTTTCGAGTTCTCTATAAATCTGGATTCCTCTCCTGCACTTTGCTTACATTTGAGAGCTTCCCGAAAGTTGTTCATTTAACACGACATTTCATGCACAACAAAAGGGTGCTGTGATACCCAAGACTTCGTTTTATAAAATGATGTTCAGTAGAGTTTATCTTCAAAATAGATACCTACCTAGACTCTAGGCAGCAAAAGTAAGCCTCGCAATTAATAATTAAATGTGAAAGGATAATGAAAATGTTACCGAGCGTTCTAAGTTGTAGGTCTCTAGTCTGCCTTTTTATATTTTTATATGTTTTGGCCAGAATTTAGGGCGATTTCTTCTTGCCCTTTGCTCCATGTTATGACGTTGTGAGGCCAAAAATAAATATTAGGATTATTAAAGTTTCTTTCTTTTAATTTTAAGAATTGACAGTGACTCACCATTTTCCATTCTGGATGGTTCTGGTGAATCTTCTGAATGGCAATGTAGGGTGTCTGGTGAATGCGCTCTCCCTGATAAGGGATCCCGGACTCTGGAAAGGTCGGCCTGATCCTGATGGGAAAAGCTTCTGTACCTGGTAGTGATGCTTCTGAAATGACTCGCTTGAGATTTGATTAAATGCAAATCCTTTGGTGTCTGTTTCTCTACAATTTGCATCCCCGATGTAGAGTATATATAAGGTATTTTTTTCTTCCTCAAGATTTTTATTTAGTAACAATGAATTTCCATCAGGAACAAACGCTCTTAAAAGTTTACTGTGGAAGCAAAGAAGCCATTATTTTTTTCTGAATACCAGTGGCATTTTCTATTTCTTTAATTTGGAGTTAAATTTTTAAATATAGTGCTTATGGAAAAGCTCACATGCCCCAATCAGAAATATAGGTTCTATGTTCTATGCCTGGATATACTTATGGATATATATTAGGGGTATATCATTTTTAGGCATCTTTCAGATACAGATAGAATTCTAGGAAGAAACAAAATCAAAATGAATATGAAATAAATACATGTTAATACAAGTGGATAGCCTTATTATATATGAAACATAAATATGTGATCTAAAGCAGAGGTTCCGAAACCTGGTAGTACCTCAGAGCTTGTACTGGTAAAAATACCTGTGCCCAAGCCCCATCTAATTCAAATTTAGAATCTTTGAAATAGGGCCCAGACAGCTATATTAGACTTTATCATTTATTTATTTATTAAAGTTTGTTTATTTATTTTGACAGAAAGAGAGCACATGTGAGTGGGGGAGGGGCAGAACCAGAGGGAGAGAGCAAATCCCAAGCAGGCTCTACGCTGTCAGCACAGAGCCCGACAGGGGGCTCGATCCCATGAATCGAAATTCTTTCTTCAGATCATGATGAGCTGAAATCAAGAGTCGAAGGCTTAACCGACTGAGCTACTCAGGTGCCCCCAGATGGCTATCTTTTAAAACAAACTTACTATGTTGTTTTTTTTTTTTTTAAAGAGTCTTTTTGATGCATATTCAAGTGTCATAAACTCCTCAGAGCAAAATGAAAAATAAAACCTCACAGATTTTAGGTACTTTCTGACATTCCCCTTATTCATCTTCAAGGACCCACAATTGCTTCTTAGCATAATTTTGGTTCTGTCTCCCAGTCCCAAACAGACTTAGTCCCGGGACACCCTCCTAGTTAGTCTGGATTCGCATGAGACCAATCCTGGAATTTCACAACTTGAAGTCGGTGCCATCCGCTGGTCCCCTAACCTGGCTCTCTCTCCCATGCCCTTACCCCATTTCAGATCAGTGGGATGTGGAGGACAGTGGTTCTCAAAGTAAGTTCTGGAAATCCCCAGAGGTGCTGGACACCGACTCAGGGGGTCTGCAAAGTCTGAACCAGCTTCATGATCAAACTAATAAGTTTTCTGCCTTTTACTCTCTCATTCTCTGGTGAATGTACAGAAGAGTTTTCCACGGGCTTACGTACGTGACATATGAAAATGTGATCTACCAATAGAAGAACAGATACGAGTCTAGCTGGTTTCCGTGAAGCCAGACACTCAGGAGAGATTTGCAAAATCCTAAAACAGTGCCACTCTCTTCAATAATTTTTTGGGGGTTTGGAAAGCATAGTTATCTTTAATTAAAAGATTATTTACATCAATACGTAATGGTCCACTATTGTCATTTTAAGTGAATACTTACTATATTTTTTTGAATTCTCAGTTTTAATTTCCAAGATAATAAAGATATGTGGGTGTAAGCCATATTTTAAAAAAGCTCTTTGGGTTCCTCAGTAATTTAGAATTCTGGTTCTGAGACCACGTGATTTGAGACCTGATTCTCTGGAAAAACATCTGTAGTATAAATGAGTTTCTAGAGTGTTCCAATGCCCACATTTGAAAACTTTGTGTCTGTGCTTCTTTTATGGAGAGAAGACACCTCTTCTGGTCTCTACATTTCTAAAAGAAAACCAGAAAGACACAATTTTCCTCAATTTCCCTGTTCCCAGCACCTATTTCCTTTACTCCTTTAAGTGAATGAGAAGAGGAAGAAGCAGAGTCACAAAGATCTGATAGCCCCTGTGATTTGTATTCTTTTTCTAGCAGGACTACCCTGTTCCCAATTCCTTCCTTCTCACTCCTCTTACCAAATAGCTCTGTATTCAAATAAACTAAACATTATTAAGTGAAATTTATTATTTCTGCAGTAAATTCCCCAAGCACGTCGATTCTTCTCAACATTGCACTGGAAGATTTCAAACTTTCAGGTAGAACAGAGCCATTTAAAACAACAGATCTGACACATATTGCAGATAGAGCCCAACCTTCTTGGCACAGCGTTCAAGGCTCCTTGTGATCTGGGCCCGTCCTACCTTCCATCATGTCTACCAGTTCCCTTCATGTGATCCTGGACCACCTACTCAGAATCACCTGCAAAGCTTAGAAAATGTAGTCTTCCCTAGATTTGCTGAATTAGAGTATATGGTGATAGTGCCTGACAATCTACGTTTGAAGTGTGCTCTCTGCCCTCATGAGATCCTTAATAAATATTGAAGATTGGGGCCCCCCGCTCTAGCTATAACTGATAACTTGGGGGTTTTCAAATATGTCATCCACTTTGACAGCTCTTTACCTCCGTTTACAGTATTCTCTCACATGGAAGCACGCTGCCCTCACTGTGTGTGATTAGAGGTCTACAAATCTTTCAAGACTCAGTGCCAGTGCTATCTTCGCCCAGATGAATTTAATGGCCCATTTCACGGTGCTTTCCATGCAGGTCAGTGGTCTGCATATCCATCCCTCATCCCCGACCTGACTGTCTTTCTCTTCGTCTCGATATGCCTACAGCACTTCACTGTGTTGGTGGTGCTAGGCACGCAGTAGGTCCCCAGTGAGTGCCGGTTATGCTGAGGCCTCCCAAAGAATCCACCAGAAACAATAGTTTCTGGGTATACGCAGCAATATCAGAGGAGATTTCATTATTCTACACCATAAAGAAATGTTACCATGAGTATAATCTTTCTTTTTCCAGGAGCTGAACACACCACTGAAGACCGTGTAACCATTTCCATACAGGCTGGTCCTATATCCAAAACTCAAAAACACAATGATTTTCTCGAGGAAGATTAATGTAGAAATGTCCAGAATCCTGCAGAAGCTTTTCAGATATTAGACATTCTAATGTAGCTGGAATGTATTGATTTGCCACAGATAATTGCTTGTGTTTTAAAATACCCTTTAAGCATCTGACTCTCGGTTCTGGCTCAGGTCATGATCTTAGGGTTTCATGAGTTCGAGCCCCACGTTGGGCTCCATGCTGATGGTGCAGAGACTGCTCGGGATTCTCTGTCTCCTCTATCTGCCTCTCCCCAACTTGCACTGCCTCTGTCCCGCTCAAAATAAACTTAAAAAAAAATAAAATAGAAATAAAATACCCTTTAGTCTGCTTGCTGTATTTGCATAGAACTCCAGAATCGTTTCCGTAGAATTAAATAAAAGCCAAATAACAATTAAATAAAAAGACCTCAGAAAGGTTGCTTTCTTATCCCAAGGAAACAAATCTTTGCAGATTGGAGTGGATGGCTGTTGCTGGCAGGGTGTGTGTTGGCGATAAGTTTTGTCTGTGTTTGCTTCAGTTGCTGGTGGGTTCAGAAACAAGGCACGGACACAGGCAGGACGCTGGGTCAAAGTCAGGCCTGGTGATGGTCGGGGGCAGCCCGTTAAGGGGGAGGGTAAAACAAGGGTATGTTTTGGTAGAATAAACACAAATCCACCTAGCTCAGGCACGATTAGTATTTGTCTCCTTTATCTTGTAGCGGGAACACCCCTCAGATATTCCAACCACAATGGTTCTGTATCAGCTTTTTTATTCATTCCAGGAATGGGCACCTGCTGCGTGGGTTGGGTGGCTCCTGACAACTTGGCAGGGGCTTCACTTACACACTTGCTCTAAGGTGGTTACGGTGGGTGAGGGTGTGGAGGGCAGGTGTGAGGGACCCCAGAGCAGGCGTGCCAAAGCGGCGTGTCCCCCACCCTGCCGGGTTACAGGGAGCAGTTAAGGCTGTTCAGGGGTTGGGCTCTATTGGTATAGCGCATAGGAGCCCTTAGGACAGAGCGTGGGAGCAGAAGGGGGAGGCTTTACACCCCTCTCAAATGGAGAAAAGAATGGGCACTGTGACATAATAAGAAATATATGTTTGGTCTCTGCCCTTGGTTCTTGACACAGAGCTCCCCAAACCTTTATAATTTCCTGAATAACAGGGATGCTAGGAGCCTTCTGTTGTTTTCTCATATTTGGTCTCTGACTCTGGTTCCTGGCTTAGCGCGCCTCAATCCCTGGGAATTTCCTGATGGCAGGAGCATCTTTAGCTCTAACGAGGTGACTCTTGGCGGGCTCCTGGGCAGCCTCAGGGTGGGGGCTGGTCTCCAGAAAGGCTGAGCCATGATAAGTGGAATCTTCAGCCTCTTCAGCCTCAGCCTCCCTTCTGGGGAAGGGGAGAGGGGCTGCAGAATGAGTACATAATCGATCTTGCCTGTATGATGAAGTCTCCATGAAAATCCCTAAACCACACGGTGCAGGAAGCTGAGGGGTTGGTGAACACGTCCCCACACAGGAAGGCGGCACCCTCGGAGAGGGCGTGGGTGGAGGCTTCACACTCCTTGGCTTATGTATCTGCTCGGTTTAACTGCATCTTTTATAATAAATCACGAATAGTGAGTAAACCGTTTCCTTGGGTTCTGTGAACCCTTCTAGCAAATTTATTGAATCCAAGGAAGGGCTCATGGGACTTCCTGTCAGTCTGGCTTCAGGCAGGGGTACAGGTGACAACCCATGACTTGGAATTGGCCTCTGAAGTGGGGGTAGGGTCTGTAGCCTGTGGGGTCCGCACTCACTCTGGGTAGTGGGGGTCAACATTGAGTTAAATCGTAGGATGCCCTGTTGGTATCTGCTGAGAACTGGAGAATTGCTTGGTGTGTGAAAACCCGCATATTTGGTGTCACAGGTATTGTGAGTAGAGGAAGGAGAAACTTGCCTTTCTTTTAGGCAGGAACGAGCACATGCCCAGTGGGCCCCGTGGGGTTCTCACACGCAGACAGAAGTTTCTTTTCTCCCCCTACTTGGATAGGTGTGGAGATCGGTGAGGCTCTTGGTGGCTATGTCTGTTCCTGTGGCCCGAGGGCAGGTTTCTGGTTCTGCTTCATTGAGGAAGGGGTCATAGTGACCCTGATGGGGACTGAGCAGAGAGGAGCGGCTTGGCCATCACAGTTTGCCAAGTAAGTGTGAAGACGGCTTGAAGGGGACTTGAGGCACAGAGAGGGGCAGGCAAGGAACCAGAGACAGTCACCTGAAGCCAGCTGAATCGTCATTTAGAGAGACCTGCCTGGGATGTGTAATGCGGGCGGGGGAACTGACCACTTATCATTCGGTTCTTCTACATGTGGCCGGTTTCGTGGCCATAGCTCTCCCTTGAATCTGAAAGTAACTCTTCTGCAAATACTCTGGCATTTGGACATATGGAACCTCAGTTGGAGAGGAAAACGTGGACGGTAGATTGTTTCCCCTGGAGGGGGCACTGAGCAGGGAGCCTCGATCCGCTTGGGAGAACACGCAGTCCTGGACCCGCCAGGTCAGAGGAAAATCATTACATCGATCCTGCTGTTCTGCTGGAGGCACGATGGAGTTACAGCCCCGAGGGCTCTGGAGGCCCCACACCAGGGGGGCTTCTTCGGCAGCAGGACATGCTTCCGGGGGCGGCTGACCCACAGCCGGAGGAGAGGGCGAATGGGAGGGCCTAAGGAGTCTTTGGGAGGCAGTAATTCTGTTTCTAGGCTATGCTATTCTGTGACATCGTCTGGACTCTCCAGGAAGCATGACAGGGCTCAGAGTCTCTCACTGGCGCAGGGGGAGGTGGATGGACTTACCTGCTGAGCAGTACACAGGGTCAAAGGACAGCTCTTAGACTCTGAGACTTAAACCCTTGAAGACACCGTTCCCTGAGCCTATTCCCAGAATCCCTTAGAGAGGGGATCTTAGGGATTGGGGAAAAAGCTGAGCGAGCTGGCATGTTTGTGCTGAGGGTGAATGCCTACCCGTTCCCACCCCTGGGAAAGGAGGCAAGCCCGCTCAGCGATTCTTGCTTCCGGGAGCTTTGCCTGAAGCTTGGCCTGAGCACACTTCTGGAGGGAGGAGGGGCTGGAAGGACGCGATGAACCGCCGTAACAGAAGATTCTCGTCGGGTGCCGCCTGGTCTGCAATGAGAAGGTCTTTGCACTTATTTCGACAAGGTATTGTCTCTCCCTGAAGCTAAGGCGCCGTTGATTGTAAGACACACCATGATTTTGTGTGTCCCTGCCGCTGTGCATTCGACTGGTTGCTAAGTCTTGTCAGTCCTGCCTCCATTGTGGGTTCCCTTCGGGCTCCTCCTCTGGGCCTTTAACTTGTACCAGCCCGTGTTTTCTCCTCCCTGGCTGTTGTGCTGGATTTCTTTAAGTTTCTCCATTCCCAACCTCCCCCTTTGCTCCACCCATCCCAACCAACCTCAGGGCTACGATCGTTCACTGCCCAACTTGAAATCCTGGAAGGTACCCTAGAGCCCACCAAGTTCAGGAACAGGCTCTCGTCTGGTCCTCTACCCTGGGACCCTGGCCTCCCCTTGGGATCTTGCTTGGCTCGTACCTTAAACTCTGATGCTCACTGCTTCCTAGGTTTCCCCCCACATTTCATTACCTTCGAGCTGTGTCTCACACTGTTCTCTCCACTAGATAACAAAATGGTATCACCTTTATCTCTTGAAAAGTTTCGTATCCTGAGCTCAGACTAGAGCAACAGGTGAAGAAGCCACATTTCACTCAAGGATGGAACCAACATTGAAAAATGAAAATAAAGGGGAGCCAAAATAGACAAGAGAGAACTGAGTCGGCGGAGCCTGGAGCTTTGGGAACTTGAACAGAGACCAGCAGGAAGGTGCAGGGTGGGCTGTGATGCCAGTCCGGATATGCTGAAGGGGAGGAACTCCAGAGGCTCAAACAGGGGAAATACTGTCCTTGGTCTGTGTCGGGGGGACTCACAGGGGCTGGGGTGCCTATAGACATAATCAAATCTAGGGGTTGCAAAGGACAGTTAGAGGCTCATTCAGAGAAAATGTACCAGAACCTTGGTTCCTGCAGAGTCAGGGGGGCTGCTACACAGAGCACGATGCTCACCTAAACTGACTTGGGACCGATCTCTGCGGATGGACCACCACTGAACCTGGCATTGACTGACGCTACATTTGGCTGCTTCCTGGATCTATTTTGTCTGTGCAGACCTCTCCTGTCTGATCCTTTGATTGCTTGGACTTTCTCCATCCCCTTTAGGTTTCTAGAGGTAGAGAGGAGGGAGCCCGGTCAGCAGCCTGGTGTCCTGGGGCTGGGCCCTAACATTCCGATTTGATTTTATCGGTTAGCAACCTCGTCTGTATCAGACGCCAAAGCACGAGGGATGCTCAGCATTCTAGAATCTGTCTTTTACATCCTGTTCTCTCAGACCGGACCTCCTAGCTGCTCCTCTTTCCTGTGACTCTCCAGGGTCACATGCCTGATCTGCACTAGGCCTCTCCTGGAGGTGCCGACCTGGCCTGCGAACTCCTCTCCTGCAGAAGGGCGTGGGCAGCCTCGCTCTTGCTTGGTCTGGCCTCCTTGGGCTGCTCATTAACTGTGGCAAGTAAGACACAAGGGACTAACAACTCCTGAAAGAGCAAGGAAGGAGGGGTACACCCTGAAATAGGGCATCCTGGTGCCCTTCCCTCTGTTACTCGGTGCTTGTTGTTGCTGTTGTTGTTGTTGTTTGCATAAGCTCAGTGGAAACTGTTCTTTGAGAAGAAAGAGACTTCTCTTTGCCATTTTCCCTTTCTTTCCCTGCTCCTTCATTGTCACCTACTTCTCTACTGAGTCTCCTCCAGATGCTGAACAAGGCCCCATAGACCTCCAGGGTGGTTTACAGTCCTAGGGAGAGATCTTAGGAGACACAGTCTTCCAGTCTACTGGGGAGTATGGGGTTGAGGTCTCCTGGATTCCAGTTCTTGCTTTGTTCCTGATAAGCTGGGTAAACCCTTAAACAGGCTAGCATTAAAAAATACATCTTTTAATGATGTGTGGCTATAGGCTACGGGGGAATACAGAAAGGCTTTGAGCGTGGGTAGTTTTTCCTTCCAGTTCCCTTTTCCAGCCTTGGACAGATCACGGTTCCCACCTTGCCTTGGATTCTCCAGGGACATCCTTAGGGGGTATTTCCAGTTTAAACCACTAGGTGGTGCCTCGATCCTATCAGTCGCTCAACAAAAGGCTGGCTCTGACACTGGGGTTTCAGGACAAGGATTTTTGGGGGGTGGGAGTGCAATGTATTAGAAGGAATGTTACTCTTTTCTTCTTGAAAATCCTGGAAGTCGACCTAAATATTCTTTCCGCGACTGCCTGCGAAGAAGGAGGCCATCTCCCCAACTTCTCTGTGTGTCCCCCTGACTGGTTCCGCCTGCCCTTTGCTGCTGATTGGGGTAGGAAATGGAACATACAGGAGGACGGTTCTTTGGGTGGTCCTGGGGTGGGACCTCTTCTCTTGTTCCTGAGGCACAGCAAAGCCAAGTGGTTAAGCACGGGCTCTAGATTAATCGGATCAGACTGAAACTTGCCCCACTTGTAAACTATGTAAACACTGGCAAGCCGCATAACTTCTCCTTGCCTCAGTTCCCTCACAGATAAAACGGGGATGAAGAATGTGACCTGCGCGTTGTGGTAGCGTAGCTTTTATGTATTAACGCTGTCCAGGTTAGATACCAGATCAAACCAAACAAGCTTTAGTTTTTGGTAGGTTCAGTCTGCCATCTTGTCGGCGCTGGCGAGAGAATATCTTTTCTGGTCTTTTCTCCCAGAGGGAACTTTGATATGCCTCCTGCCTCCGGGACTGGGAGAGCCCTACATATGACCACAGAGCTGGAAGAAGACAGTCAGCCTGTTCCTCTGGGCTTGAACTTCTTGGAGTTGTCCATGCCCCTGGAGGTAGAGCCTCCAGACCGCACGCCAGTGCCCCAACTCAAGGCTGACCCCCTACCTCTGTCAGTCTTCTCTGGGCACTTCCTTCCTCTGTGACCATCATGCATCTCGCTTGGTATTTTTTCCTTTACATTTCTGGGTCCTCTGGTAGTCATAAGACTTTTGACATCAGTTTGGTTTAAAACATTTATTTGGTGGCTCTTTTGGTCAGATGCTGGATAGTATATTGTGTACCTGCTGGGGCACTCTTCCTGGAGCGTGAATCTTCCAGCAGCCTGGGAGTAGCACCCAGCCCTCTGCTCCTAGCGAACAGTAGGGACTGCAAAGTCCTCGACAGCCCATTGGGTGACCGTGGAGAGAAAATAGCCCTCTCTTCTCGACATCGGGCTGTCACATCTCTGCAAAAGTCTCTGGAAATCACAGAGGGAATATTTTGTACTTGACTGATAACAACTCTCCTTCCTTAGAGTTATCAAAATGGTCTGCATTTTATGTTCCTCAGATTTGTCTTCCATTTAGTGGCTTGTTGATTGAATGTCGGGGTCACGTGGGGACTGGGGAATGAGGGGAGACTGAGCAGGGGCTCCCTGAGGCACCAGAGGAGGCACGGAGGGTCCTGAAGCATCGAGGGTCTGTTCTCTGTCACCGAGCAGCTGTTTGGCTTCTTCGGCTGGACAAATAGTCCTTCCTTCCTGACTGGCTCACAAGAGAGACGATCTTTTTGGACAGGAGAGGATTTCTGTGCCTACGTGAGAAAGACGTGCTGCCCCCCTCATCCCTGACAAACAGATTTGTGCCTCAGATTTTGTGGTGAAAATATTGTCTTTTTTAAAACAAATTTTAATGTTTATCTATTGAGAGAGAGTGAGAGAGAGCATGAACAGGGGAAGGGCAGAGAGAGAGAGACACACACATGATCTGAAGCAGGCTCCAGGTTCTGAACTGTCAGCACAGAGCCCAACGTCAGGCTTGAACTCACAAACTGTGAAATCATGACCTGAGCTGACGACTGATGCTTAGCTGACTGAGCTACGCAGGCGCCCCCCCCCCTTATTTCTTTTTAAAGCTTGTGCACTTTTCTGTTGAAGACTGCTAAAGGCTGTTGAATGATTTTTCTTTTGATACCCCACATATGGGAGCTGGGCCCACAGCTAAAAACAACAGGCAGGAACTACCTGCCTTTATGGAGAGAGCCACCAATGCATGGGGGGTCCTGGAATCCACCTCGTCTAGGCTTATTAGGAAGTGATGAATAGTCCCTCTCTCCACCAGCCACTTGCCCCCGCCCACCTCCCGCACCCCCACATCTATGTAAGAAAACTAAAGAGTGCAGAAGGAAGAGGAGAGAAAACAAGCCACAGCTGTGCAGTATTTGTGCTGAGAAGTTATTTCCTCTCTGTCCCCTGGGTGAGGGAGGAATGGATTACACACCCCTCCTCTCCTCCAGCAAAGCGACAGGGAGGCTCCAAGGAAACTACCTGTAGAAGCTGGAGAAGGGGAGGTGGGCATCCTTGTCTCGGAGTGGGTGACTTGCTGGTGCGCCCTGGCAGGTCCTGTCTGGTCTCATCCGAACAGGAGGAAGAGGACTGGAAGATGGTGAGGCCCAGAGGTATGGCCACGGTGAAGACACACGTGTCTCCTGCGGGCCGGGAGAAGACTCTGGAAGGTAGCTGGGCTTGTATCCCTTAGGAGAGCAGCCGTGAGAGCGGTGCATGATTCTGTGGCATTCTTCTGCCCTCCTCTGCAGGTGCAAGCTGTGGGCGGTGGGGGGCGGGAGAGAAGGAGAAGGGCGGAAGAGGTGGAGCCTGGTTTAGGTCTCCAGAGTCAGAGAAGCAAGAGCTCCCACACAGGCTCTTTGAAGAACAGGTGTTTGAAAGCCAACCACATGGGGGGTTGTCTATAGGTAGGGAATATCATCCTGAGAAGAAGAGCAGACTTTGGGGAGAGGAACCACAGAGGCCAGTTAAATAAGAGACGCCCTCTCTCTGCCTCCCTTCCTCCAGCCACCTGGCGAGGCCAGACCCCGAAGGGAAGGGGAAGGCAGTTCAGAGTGTCCCATGGCCTTGTCCTCTCTCAACTCCTGGGGTCTCAGGTTGTGATGTGCAAATCAAGTTTGAGATCAGAGTTTCAGTTGGACTGGGCTTTAATAATAGAAAAATAACCAGAAAAGTTTTGAAATCTGCCTGGCATGTTGCTAAGGAATGTAAAGAGCCAATTTGATGGAAGTTGGCTGAAGGCGGTAATTAGAGAAAAATAAAAGTCCATCATGTTCCTACACCACCGTGTTGAGACAGAGCAATATACAAATGACAAGCCTTTTAAAAATGATCTGTCCCAAAAGAGACAGAGGCATCTCCAAAAGAAATATTTATGGTGTTAATTGGAGATGCCTTTATTAGCAAGAAGTTAGAAAAGTTTCTGGTATAAGACACAAACGTTTCCTAACATCAATATCTTAATCAAACAAAGCAAACTGTAAAAGGCCATTTGGTGTTAGGTCTTAATAGATTTCCACACACTCTGACGTGAGAGTTGAGGGTTAAGATTCAGGATTATTGAGTATGTGTCAACTATATTGCAATAAAAAACAAGGATTATTGGCCTAAACCCCTCTTGCTAGTCTTAGAGGAGGCTCAAAGTTCACCAAGGATTCGAAAACTCTTGTCGAGTAAACATTCCTCAGCGCAGGCTTACATGAACACAACGTCTCTGGAGCTATTCTAGAATACATTTGTTTGGACGGATTCAGTCCAAATACTCATTTTCTGGGAGCTTCGATTCATTCTCAGGATGAATGGATGGCTACAGAGCTTTAGTAACCACTCCTCACCCTCCGCCGCCAAGTCAGGAAAAATGTGTCTACAGGTGTGGGTCACTGCGTTTGCACGGACACTAGGCATGCCTTCTCTCAGCCTGTGATTACTTTTTTTGGCTGGCTATTGCCCATCAGCTGTGACCTTACTTCTTCTTGACTAAGATTCCCTTTCTCATTGCCCTTGACCATGACCTCAACTTAGTCTAACTTTTTAATTCTCTTCTTCAGCCAAGACCTTTGCTCTGTCTATTAAGCTCTGCTGTCTGTCTGCTTAAACATTTTTGAACTTTTTTGTTTTAAAACCATTTGGGTATTAAAGAACATGACATGGGGCTGAATAAGGATAGCAGTTTCTGCAAAGAGGGAAGGATGCTGGTTGGAAAGGACTTGTGTCGGGGCTAGATCTCATAGTATTAAATCAGTATATTCTGACATATGTTCAGTATGTTTCTCCCTCTGCTGTCTCGTTGCTGCCCTGGGGGCTGTTTGCTCGTCCCCAGCCCACACAGAAGCAGAACCAAAGACTTAAAGGAGCCGCTGGCCTAATTCAGGAGGAGGAGACTGGGAGGCATGCTCATGTTTAGCTAGGGTTTCCACCCCCAAAGGTGAGGCAAGCCTGAAGGTAGGGGAAAGAGAAGAGCAGGTGGCGTGGAGGGGCAGACTGAAGTGTTGGAAGTGGGAAAGGGAAGACACTCAGGCTTGGTGAGCATTAGGAATGGAGCCAGTGGTTGGTCCTTGTCACCCACTTATCTATCCACTACTTGTCCACAACCTGTTGTCCTACGGTCCCAGATCCCAAGCCGGTGAACAGAAGGTGAGGAATTTGAGCATCCTTGTGAGAGAAGCGGCTGTAAATTGGGAAACTTCATCCCCTGCGAATGAGGAACTGTTTAGAACCCAGTGGATCATCACCCTTTGGCCCAAGGAAACCATGGGCGTGGCCCCATTGTTACACACTTCAGGGCAGGCTGAGCTGGCATGCTGGCTTATGGATGAAAATGATGAATTTCACCAGAGTTTTAAGTTCTGCGTCTGCTCGTTCTACAGGAGGCTGACCTCTCAATTAAATATGTTAATTTTACAGATTCACATGAATTATGCGGTGCAGAGTAATATTTTACCTGGGGATTATGATAGGTATCTGGATGTTCAGTTTGCTCTGAATGCAACCTTGGTCATTCCGTTGATCTTCAGGGTTTACGGCTGGACCTGGATCTTTCTGTCACCAGAGTTGAACTAAGCAATGCCAGCCTTTCAAGCGACTAACCAGCTCACTAACTTCTGAGCTGGAAACTCAGAAGT
>PITB01031078.1:0-16234 GCA_004024585.1 Paradoxurus hermaphroditus
ATTTTTTTAATGTGTATTTAATTATTTTTGAGAGAGACAGAGAAAGCAAGATGGGGTTAGGGGCAGAGAGAGAGAGAGAGAGGGAATCTCCAGTAGACTCCATGCTGTCAGTACAGAGCCCGATGCAGGGTTTGACCCCAGAAACCATGAGATCATGATCTGAGCCAATATCCAGAGTCAGATGCTTAACCAACTGAGTCACCCAGGTGTCTCTAAAAGACACATTTTAAATATAAACACCAGAATCATTGAAAACAAAAGAATGGAAAACATATATAAGGAAAACACTAACCAGGAGAATGTCAGTAGCTATACTAATCTAATTAATGCAAACATTAAGGCAGGAAGTATAACCAGAGATAACGAAGGACATTTTATAATAATGAAGTGATTACAATGGTGAATTGGAAAGCGTAATATCATAATTTCTATTAAAATAATGCAAAAACATTAACACAAAGGGAGAAATAAATCAATAATCACAGTGAGATTCCAACATGACTCTACTAAAAGAAGATAGAACATCTGATAAAAAGAAGATCCACACAGATATGAAACATTAGAAGAATGTAATTAGAAAACCTTACCCAAATGACATGTACAGAAGGTTGTAATCAATAATAACAGTATTAATATTTTTAAAGTATATATAAAACATTATCAAAACAACCAAATGCTGAAACATAAAAAAATGTATCAACAAATTTCAAACTATTGAAATTATTCAGAATACGTTCTCTAACCACAGCAGAATTAAGCTATAAAGCAATAATAATGTATCTAGAAATTCCATATTTTATACAAATTAAATAATACATATCTAAATAACCTATGAGTAACAGAAAAAATCAAAGTGGAAATTGGAAAATATTTTGAACTGATAATAATGAATATAAAATATAAAAGAATACATAAAAAGAAAACTATAGTCAAATATATATATACATATATATACTATATATTGCATTTAACATATTTTATTGTATTCCATATGATAAAATGGAATATGTTATATATGAATGAAAATAAGAATAAAAATCAATGATTAAATATGCCATCTGAAAAAACTAATCAAAAACATTGAAGGAAAGCAATAATTAAGATGTCAGAAAGAAAACTGAGCCAAGGCATATCATGATCAAATTGCTTAAAATCAATGATAAAGAGAAAATCATAAAAGTAAACATAGGAAAAAAGACATACTACATACAAAAGGGAAAAGTTAAGGATAACAGCAGATTTCTTGTTAGAAGCCATTCAAGTGAGAATATGATGAAGCAACATCTTTAAAGTACCAAAAAAGTTTTGTCAATTTAGAATTCTGTATTTAGTGAAAATATCTTTCAAAAATTAAAGAGAAAAAAATCCTTTTTCAGACAAACAAAAGCTGAAATCATTCACCATCGGGAGCCCTGAACTGCAAAATAGTATTAGAGGAATTCTTTTGGGCAGAAAGAAAAATGATACCAGATGAAAATCTAAATGTGCAGAAAGAAATAAACAATGATATTTACAGAAATGATAATTACATAGGTAAATAAATAAGCAAACTATTATAAGATTTTCGTACTATATATGAAGCAGTATATCACTTAAAGGCACTCTGTGATAACTTAATGGTGTATACTGTAAACCCTAAACCAACAACTAAATTAAAAAAAAACAAAAAGTTATAACTAATAAACCAAAAGAGAAAAAGAAACAAAGTGAAAAGAAATACTCAATCCAATATAAAGCAGAAAAACAAGAAAACATGGAACAAATAACAGATGTGATGTATAGAAAACAAATAGCAAGGTGGTAGATTTAAATCTCACCATATCAATGATAAAACTAAATGCAAAAAAATTAAACAACCCAATTAAAAGGCAAAAAATAGGAGTTTGAATAAAAAAGCAAGACCCAATTACATGTTGCCTATGAAAATATCACTTCAAATATACAGACACAAATAGATTAAAAATAAAGGAGTGAAGGGGAAAATATCGTTACAAGAAAAGAAAATAGGGGCACCTGACTGGCTCAGTTAGAGGAGCATTCAACAGTTGATCTTCAGGTGGTGAGTTCAAGACCCATGCTGGGTGTAGAGACTCCAAATCACTCAACACACACACACACACACACACACACACACACACACACACTTTAAAAAAAAATGAAGATGTAAAAATAAAACCTTTAAAAAAAGAAAAGGAAATAAATCAATCTCTCTCATGAACATGTATATAAAAAGTTCTTAAATAATTAGCAAATCAAATGCAATGATATATGAAAATGTAAGTGACCACAAACAAGTGTAATGCAATATTTGAAAACTAATGTGATCTGCTCCATTTACAAAATAACAAATGAAACCATGTGAACATCTCAAGAGAAGCAGAAAAAGCACTTGATCAAAGTAAATACACATTTTAAAATCTTAGCAAATTAAAATAGGAGGGAATTTCCTTGATCTAATAAAGCATATTTCCAAAATACCTACAGAAGACATGGCAATCAATGGTTAAATACTAAAGACTTTTCCTTTAATAAGAAACAAAATAAAGGACAAAAAGGTCCTCTATCACCACTTCTTTTCAACATGGCACTGGAGGGTCAAGTCAGTACGGTAAATCTGTAAAAAACAAGTAGCAAGCAGCAAGATTGCAAAGAAAGGAATAAAACTGTCATTTCACAAAGCATATAATTATGTACTTCAAAAACCCAAAAGTAGAATACTAAAATTAATACACAATTAGCGTTATCAACCAAAACATGGTCAAAATACAACTTAGCTGTGTATGACAATAAACAGAAAACAAATAGAGAGAACACATTCACAATGCACTAGAAAACTTAATATCTAGGAATAAGTCTAAACAAATATTATGTAATTTTTATCCTGAAAGAGACAAAATTGGAACCTAAATAACGTACAGAAATGTTGTTATGGATTGGAAAACTTAATACAGTATGGATGTCAGCCCTTCCCCAAAGTTAACCTCTGGATTTAATGCAATCCCAGTCAAATTCCCAGAAGTTTCTCCCCCTCCTTTTTTTTAAGAACTCACTTGTAAAATTTCATATGGGAATTGAAAAAGGTAGTCTTAAAGATGAACAAAACTGGATGACTCAGAGATTTCAAAACATATTACAGAGCTATAGGAATTAAGATGGTGTGCTATTGGCACAAGGGTAGACAAACCAACCAGCTAAAGAGATAGAGAGCCCAGAAACAGGCCCAGATACATACGGCCACCTGATTGATGAGAAAAGTAAACTAAACTGGCCCTGGGGAGAAAGAGTCATTTTAACAAATGTTCAATGAATCAACTGGATATCTACTATATACAAATATTGCAGATGGACTTCCTTTCCAAATGTTAAAGATAAAAGTTAGTGCCTTCGAGAAGGGTCTAAAGAGTGTTTAATTTGGAGGCATCAGAAATATCCATAAGGGAGATAATGGTGAGCACCTAGTTTACGGGCTCCTGAAGCACAAAATTAGGAGTGAGGTCATGAGTATAGATTGACAGTGCTGTGTGTCCTATATCCTTAGTAAGTAACTCCAGATCTTGGTCACCTGGGTCCCTGTGTTTTTAGAAAATAGCACTATCACCAGTGGGGATAAGGAAGGGCTAGGTCTAGCTGAAATACCAGAGACGTGATTTCATTCTTTGGTATATGATTCCTTTGATAGTCTAGAATGATTCACCTGCCGCTAGTCTAACCCCTCAAATACTTCTGCAATGCTTCTTTCAGAATAACCTGAATAAAATGTAATTTATATCATGCTAGTTCCCCTTCAAACATCCATGTGTGGTTCCCATAAGTTTATGGCTAAAAAAATAAACAAAAAAAAATAACTTTTTTAAGCTCAAATTTTGCCGTTTCCACAAATACATTAATTCAGCTACACCAGTACATAATTTTATGCTTTGCCTCACCACTGTGACTTTATACATGTTCTTCCCTCATTGAAAATCTTCCCTATTTCATTTTCCTAAACTTTTTGTCTCATTTTGCCTAAGTGTTACAAATTCCCTGATTTCATAGTCCTAGACAAAGTCAGATTCCTGTCCTTGTCTGTTGCTCCTCTGTACCCATTAAAACTTTGCGCACAAACTATTAAATCCATTATTTCTCTTATCAGTCTTCTAATGTTCACCAGTTTCAAGCCTCTGCTCCACCTCTCACCTCAGGCCTTTCTGAAAATTCTGTCTCAGATGGAAAGCTAAATCTTATAGTCAGTACAGAGAAACAGAATAAAACTGAGTGGTACTGAGGCTAAATCCAAACTCATTCTGTTTATGTTCAACCTCTCACTCTGTTCATTTGGGAGATGCTGTCCTAAATGCTTGGCCCTTTCAGGGTAGAACATGCAGAGTAAGAGAATAAACTTTCTGAGACAGGGGCAGACATGGCCAGTTGTCCATAAAAGGATGCTTCGTGTGTGAAAATAAAGGGAAACCTCACAAAAATAGAGTGCAGAGGCCAGAAGGGGGAGCCATACCATTCAATACCAATAGAGGAAGAAACGTCAACATCCCAAAAGGGAAAGACCTGCATTGCATCTCATTGGAGAAATTGGCTACCCCTGCAACTCAGCCAATGAGAAATTGTCATCACTCTGAACTCTTGCCTTTCTCCAATGGACTTTTGTTCAAAACAACTTCTCCCAACTTCCTCCTTCGTCTCCATAAAATAATGTTCCTCTCCTTCGTTGGGTTTGCCCATGGTTTTGCCATAGCATGTCCTGCATTGCAATTCTTTGTTATTCCTTATAGACTCACTTTGCTGGTAAACTAACTTGCAGTTTTATATTTTAGGTTAACAAGTGAAATGTTGAAGAGCCCAGATAAACTCAAATTGGTGCTTTAGTTCTCTTTGGATGATTCCTGGACCATCCATCATCCTGAGTTACTAATTCTGCCACGTTTCCCCCAAAAGCACAGGCCAACTGTTACCTCTTAGGGGAGGAGGGGCTTCTACACAGCTCCATTCCACCACAGTTGTGGGGAGAAAAGCAGAGTCTTAAATTAAGACCAATTTTCTCATCAAGAAAGTAAATTCCCCCTTTCCTCAAATCTCTGCATGCGGGCTCTGATTTCAGGTTAACCTAACCCTACTCCTTAGTTCGTCCAGCTCTAGACACAACTTTACTCAGTGTTAGACATCAGACTGGCCACTGTTCTTATGACGTGAGCACTAGCATCTCCCTGTCCCTCGAGTTGGACAACCTCTTCTTGCAATCAGTGTTGGAAGCTCTACGGCTATCCCTTTCTCAATTTCATCTTTCTACTTGGAGCTATAGTTCTTAGTGTAACTGACAACTTCCTTGGTAATATCAAAGCTCATGAGGAAAAATGCCAAAGCCTTAGACATTTTTGAACACTTATCACCTTGCACAGAGTGGTGGTATCTCAAAGTTGGATAATGATTTTGCTCTCTCAGTTTCTCCATTCAGCATCCCTTCTAGATGCACACCTGAGCTACACTTTACATGTTATGGGCTAACCCACAGACTTTCCACCAAAATTATGCTTAGTGGAATAATTTACATGTTAGAATAACGTAGAGTCTGGTGCGTACTGATCTCTGTACCTTTGGGTTCTCAAACACCAATATCTAAGGTGTACATTCTCATTCTCTTATACACAGGATGGAATGAAAACTCTAAGATAAAGTATTACTTCTCCTAAGACTGTTTTATATTGCAAAATTATATTTTTATATTGATAAACTTAAGGTGTACAGAAAGTATTACTTTGCTACACTTGTATATTGTAATATCGCTATTGTAGCAACATTTATCATGTTACCTAATTATAGTATAATATTATTGTCTATATTCATTATACTGTGCACTAGATGTCTATGGCCTATTTACTACTCATTCGAAGTTTGTACCCTTAAGCACTTTCAGTCTTATCCATCCACCCTCCATTCCCTGGTAGCTACCATTCTACTTTCTGTTTTTTACAGGTTTGATATTTTTTAGATTCCACATACAAGTGATACATACAGTACTTGTCTTTCTCTGACTGACTTATCTTGGGCTAAGCCTTTAAGTGGATATTTTGAAGGTACTATGTAAAGGTTCCACTAAGAGGAGGTCTTACTCATTTAGTAGTCAGCTGCCAGTATGTGACTTCAACTTGTCGCCTTATGCTCTTTGCTGGGCTCCCTGAAATTGCTCTTGCAAGTCAAAAGATAACAATGTTGCTTTGAGTTTCCTGTCGTCTTCCTTCCTTGAAGTATTACATCCTATATATACAAACATACCTACCTGTCTAAGCCTACACACTGTCTTACATAAACCTACATGCTTCCAAAGGTGAAGGAAAGATGTTATGTATTTAAATACAAAAAGAAAGAGAAAATAGAGGTTTTGTAGCACTTTGCCCAGAAAATCCCATGCACAGAGTGTTTGACTGTAATAGAGATACCAGTCATTTAGGACAACATTCAATGAGCAGGGCACAGGTTGGGATGAGCACTGGGTGTTGTATGGAAACCAATTTGACAATAAAAATAATAAAAATAATAAAAAATAAAATAAATAAATAAATATAAAATTACTTCCTACATTCTTTTTTGTTATATACTTCATTTCACATGTCATTTCATTCTCTCATTTTACTGCATTTCACATTTTATTAATCTATCTCCTATGCATTTGCTAAACATCTTTTATGTGTTTGTTTTTCTGCTTGACTCAGTAGGAAATGCAAAAGTGAGCAACAAACAGTAACCTAATAGAACTTATAAAGGAGAAAGCACAGTATAAAGAAATGAGAAATTATTTGGAAAGGGAGTGAGTAATACACCTGTTTTAGAACTTTCAGGCCTGCAGTCTCCTAAATGGAATATTGTTAAAATGACTGAAGCTACTACTAGAACTTTAATTCACCAGAGAGCTTCCATATGCAGCCACCTGCAGGCAAGTGAGAGGATCTCTTTTTAAAATCTCAAACAGAAATCGAGGCTTTCTGTCCCACATGGTAGAAGATAGTTTTTTGTCAGTGAGGAAATTAAGCAAATCTTGAATTCTTATTTATCAAATAGTCTTCACTGGAAATTCCAAGAGGGCTCTAGATTTGATGACTTTAAAAATCCCTATAGATATGAAATTCTAGGTATGAAGAAATTAAACAAAAAAAAGTGATGGTCAATATGGACCATCTACCAAATATTTTTGTGTGCTTCAAGAGGTAAATTATAGAAAATGTAAAACTTTCTAAATTAAAAAAAAAATGAAATAGTAACAAAAAGTTGTAGAAATATATGTAGTGACTCTGCGAACACACTTTCCTCACTGGGTAACATGAGATCTTTTTTTTTTTTTTTTTCCTATTCTCTGTTCATGTACAGCCTAGAGTCTTTCACTGTGAAGAGAGGTTCTTTGGTCTAGATCCATTCCAACCAGACTATTAGGCAACTGCCAATATCTAAAATGAGGCACAAGACCAAGATTTTAAAAGATGAGTCAGAACAAGGAACAACTGAGGGTGCCATGGCACAACATCGTGAGCTTTAAATAAGGAAAGGATTTTATAAGACAGTGACACACGATTATCAAGAAATTGCACTGGGGGCCGGGAATGACACAGGGAAAGGCAGAGCCTCTCTGAAATGCATCGTGGTGTATAAAATAATGAAGAGCATCTTCTTCTGAAGGCATTAGAGAAATCGATGTTCGCAGGAAAATAATGAGTTGCCATCTATAAGTTATTAGCATGTCTAAGTCTCTGGTTAAAAAGTTTTCCATAAATTAAGTCATCTAATAATCTAATAAATCACATAATAAAAGCTCGGTTATCACTGTCCTTACATGAGAAAAACAAGAGCTCAGATCAGTGAGTAAAAAGTTACACATCTAGTCAGTGGCCAGACTGGTATACCTGGGATTCAAATAAATAAAAATACCTTCTTATCTTATTCCAAGAGAAACAGTCTTAGGTTCTTTGGTATATAAAATCACACTGAACTGTGAGTTTTATAGAGTTTTTTGTAAGGTGTTTTGAAAAATACATTATATCAACAAGTTGATCTTCCCCTAAGAAGTTTTCAGAGGAAATAAGAAACAAGGTGTGGTTTATGAATTATTCACCTTAATTCAACAAAATAACAAATACGTAAACAATTGTGTTACCAGCTCTAAGTATATGGAGTTAAGAAGACAAATAAAACTCCTCAACAAACTCAGAGGAATTAATAATCTAGTATCAGAAGGAGAGAGAGACACACATGGCTCAAAATAGATTAATTCTGCTGGAGTGAATAAAAGGAAAGATTGTAAAGTTTCAACTGAAACTTACAGTTTGTCAAATGAAGACACTGGTGTTGGTTTTCTATGTGGTTAAGATTCTTGAACACAGACTAAGAAAAAAAATATCAGTGGGCATAATCTGAAAATAAGGAGCTAGGAGCAACTAAAATGATGGGTGAAGAGAACAGTGCTTGAGAAGTTTATACTTTGGTTGGGATCAGTTTTTGGATGTTTGGAACAGAGAAGAGAGAGTGGATCAAAGCTATTACTTTGGTGAAAGACAATAGTATAGGAATGATATATTATTTTATAAGTCTCCCCAAAATAACTACCTTCATCATAGACCAGCCAGCTATGTTAGAAGACATTCTCAAATGGCCCTTATATATGAGGCTCTCGGTATCCAAAAGGGGGATCTGTTATCAATGTAAATTAATCCCAGGAAATATTGGCCAATATCTGAGTTCCCATCATTTTCAGGGCATAAGCAGGAAGGGAATCGCAAAGAATAAAACACACCTATCCTTGTTCAAATAACCCACTAATATGGATGACTGGATCCCAGAGAACACTATTTTGGCACCAGCACAGGATATGAGGATTGACACGATAGAGCTGAAATTAGAATGAATATGTCAATTCACCTATATAACTAAGATAAACAGAAAAAAGTGGGGATGCAGACAGTGCCTGAAGGCTGATGGAAAAGTCATATATAAGAGTATGAAGACCCAAATTAGTGAAGCACATCTAAAAACAAGACACACACTTTAACTTCAAATAAAGCACACACACAAAAATGAGTCATCTTAAATGTTTTAATTCATTAAAAATTAAAGGAAAGAATTACAGGAAATTCATACTCCAGGGAAGTGGTGTTATCTGGCAGGGCTTAGAGGAAGCAGTGGGTGACACATGTCATTCCCTTGCTGTCAAAATCAAAGTTCTGGAGACAACTTTTGTATCTCCACAGGAGACCTATTCATAACACAAAACTAGCTTGAACTGTGACAGGTAGAACCAACAGATCTAATACATATCAAGTATTAAGCAATTAAGGAAACTGAGAGGCACTGAAAATGACTGGAATACCATTTTTTGTTTATTTGAAAAACAGTATCACTCTAACCTAGTTCCTATAATTATGGTTTGACATGTCCCTCTCACACAGGTGAGGCCAAGGGAAACTTCCAAATAACTCCATAATGCAAAATAAGGCCCCAGTCAGTGCAGAGAAAACAGAAGCCACGATATGAATATCTCCATAAATTAAGTGAAAACTTGGAGAATGTGAAATCCAAACTTATTCCTGCAGTAACTATTTAAATTTCCTGTGCATCATGAAAACAATTTCTATTCCTCAGGTTAGTTCTTACCCACTTTACCTCTTACAACCTCCTCAGTATCTTCTCGATTCCCTGCTTGATCTCCTTGGTCCTCACACCATAAACAATGGGGTTCAGAGCTGGGGGGATGAGGTGGTGCAGGATGTTGAGCAGGATGGGGACATCTGGGGGAATTCTCTTCCTGGCCAGGTTAGTGATGACCAGAACCAGCAGGACAGTGCTGAAGAAGAGGATGAGGATGAAGTGGGAACCACAAGTGCCTAGAGCTTTGGCCATAGCTCCCTCAGCCTTGATCCTTAGCACAGCTTTCAGGATGAAGGAGTAGGAGAGAACAATCAGGATGAGGTCAGAGCCCAGTAGGGTCCAGCCTGTCACAAACTGGTAGAGCTGATTGAAGGTGATGTCATCACAGGACAGTTTAGACACAGACATATTAGTGCAGATGCAGTTCTTGATGATGTTCTCAGCACAATATCTGAGTCGGGAAGAAAGTATGGGGATAGGCATAGTAAGAAGGCCATTCCGGGCCACAACAAAGATTGCAGCCTTAGCGACAAATTGGTCAGTAATGATAGATGGATATCGTAATGGGTGGCAGATGGCCACATAGCGGTCATACGCCATGATCATGAATGTGCAGGATTCCATGGTCAGGAAACTATTCATGATGAACATCTGGAGGAAGCAGGCTGAGAAACTAATAGATTTATTGTCAAACCAGAAGATGGCCAGGACCTTGGGGATGACAGTCAGGCAGAGCACCATGTCCAGCAGGGAGAGCAGGCTGAGCAGGTAGTACATGGGCTCGTGCAGAGAGGCCTCCAGCCAGATGGTGAGCAGGAGGGTGGCATTGGCCCCCATGGCCAGAAGGAAGAGGAGGCTGAGGGGCAGGGACAGCCAGTGCTGCCAACTCTGATAGTTAGGGAAGCAGATGAGGAGGAATTCGGAGACTGAAGCAGTGGAGTAGTTGCTGGGTGAGGCCATGTAAAGTGTCTTGATCTCTACTGACACTTCAGAAAACCTTGAAGGGTGAGATAAGAATAAATCCATCCAGACAATATGAATACTCATGGGGAAGTAACTTATTTTTCAAAGAACCACTTAAAGTAATCATAGTTACGTGTCTGGTACTATTCTAAGTGCTTTATAAATATAAATCAATCCATAATCCATTCTGTTAAAAATCCTATAAGTAGGATGATAGTAGGATGACCATATTTCCTGTTTGCCTGAGATAATTCTTATTTATGTCCTTGTCACTCTTAATGGTTTCCCAACGTGACTGGTAAATTACATGATCATCCTCCTTATAATAAAATATCATTGTTAGCCCAGTTTTAACAGACGGAGAAACAAGGGCAAAGGTAAGTAAATTCATTTTATTAAAATCATACTAGTGAAGCCATGATCTGAAATTATAAAGTCTGAATCTGCAGCTGAAACTCTTAGCCACTACCTACATGTGTCTCTATAAGCAAAAATACCTATGTGGGCTCTGCTGTTAAAGCAGATCAACCATAGGCCCTACGCAAATGCGTGCCCCTGTCCCTCTTCCAAGAGGGGACACCACAGGCAAAGGAGAAATCAAGACTACATGCACCATGAAATACCTAAAGACGTCAATAGAATTATGACTATCATTTGCACAGGAAATAGCATCTTAGAGAAATCTAGAAAAGAATAGACTTTGGGGTACCTGGGTGGCTCAGTCAGTTAAGTGTCTGACTCTTGATTTTGACTCAGGTTACAATTTCACGTTCATGAGACAGAGCCCCATGTTGGGCTCCATGCTGACAGTGTGGAGATTGCTTGGGATTCTCTCTCTCTCCTTTCTCTCTGCCCCTCCCACTTGCTCTCTTTCTCTCTCTCTCTTTCTCTCAAAATAAACAAATAAACTTAAAAAAAAATAAAGAATATACTTCGAGATCAGAAGGTATGAAAAAGTTTCCTAATGTCTTGAGCAAGCAGTTGGAATAAGAACAAGAAATTGAAGGAGTCAGCAATTTGGGTCCAATGCCACTGCCCAAAGGTGAGGGTGGGGGCAGCAGCAACTTCTGTCTTCACCGGGCTCCATGTGGATTCTCTGTTAGTCACAAAACTAGACAGAGCGGGTTCGCATGGATTCCTGGCCTGGTACACCCTAACCAGTTATGAGCATTTAAGACACTTCTGAGATAACCTTTTATTTGGCTGCCATGCTAAGGCTTATCTCTGAACATTAAGTGACATGCTCAGTGACACTTTGAGATTGCCCAAAATAAGTCAGTTTTTATCAGTAATGGCAGTGGTCCTAATAAGTGTCAGTCTCCTAGATCCAGCCTCCCTATCTTTTCTGAGAGGTAAGAAGGTAAGGTAAGTATACATATTTGAAGACAGATTTTGAAATTGGAAGAAATAAATTGGCTTCTCTACTTTGCCTAATATATTATCGGTTTCCAGATAATCTATAGCAGTGATTCCATTAGAAATACATTGTTTGCCACATACATGATTCTACATTTCTAGTAGACATCTTAAAAATTTCTAAAGAAACACCACATGAAATTAATTTTAATAATATGTTATTTTACTCGATATATATCAAAAATATTAACACTTCGACATGTATCAGTGTAAAAAAAATTAAAGAGCTATTTTGCATTCTTTGTTTTTGTTTTTGCATTAAGTCTTCAAAATTAGGTACATTTTACACGTGTAGCACATCTTAGTTCTGACTAGCCACATTTCAAGTGCTCAATAACTACATGTGAACTGGATGTGGGCTGTATTAAACAGCACAGGTCTAGAGTTCTAGAAAACTAAACATCTCTCTTGTATTTTGCCTAACATGAGTTCACTCTGTGTGTTGGAAAAATGGTATCTATTACTTGCGTTATATATAGAAATTCCATTCATTTGGTTCCATTTTTAGGGCAGCTCAAAATAATAATTTTTATTTTCTTTTTAAATACTTCTCATCAAATTTCCTTTAGAGATTCTTCAGTAAATTGATCTTTCAAACTTCAAGATGGGAATTGTTAAGAACAGAGATAATCAACATGTCCAGAGCCCCCAGTTTAGGTACCACAGATGCTTCTTCCAGAGATTAGGACTTTCCCGCAATCCTGACCTCCTTGACTTGGATTAGATGTCACACTTTCCCTACTTTAAATCAGTGTGGTTTAATTGTTCTGGAATCAATGTCACTCTTTAACAAAGAGTGCCAGAATGTCCAGATATCTCCACATGTGGTCAAAGGAAGACCATTCTTCCACATAAGATAATTTGGGGCCTGGAACTAGGTTTTGTTAACAAAGGGTGACAAAAAAGTGGAAGTTCCGAGGGTGGAATCAGAATTAGGTAATAGCTATAACTTCAGGCATAAATCTAGAAAAAAACTATTCATCCTGTTAGTCCAACCATAGAAACTTACTTGCAGCCAGATTCCATTTACCTTAAAGAAATAAATCATTCCTATAAACTCATCAGCTTTGTTTCCAGTTGGTTATTATGTTCTTTTTCTTGAATCAGTGGACCAAAAGTAAAGAACTGACACACCATACCTAGCTCTGGGGGCTCCTGGACAGCATAGCAACTTCAGTAAAGGAAAATATTCTGTCCCAGCCAGAGAATCAGGAAAGAACACTGGGAGACAAGGCAGGATGAGAGGGGAAGGCCAAGAGGGAGTAATCAAGGCAACTGGGATTACTGGTCCTATCCCATCTGGTGTTTCTAGGGCAATCTTCTGTAGGGCATCTGAGTTGCAGTTGAGAATATAAATCTCTGGTCTCTAATTACCATAACCAATAATGAAGGTGTAAATTTAATTCAAGAACACTTACCCTTATCTCAGCTTTTCTAATTAGGAATGGCATAGCTTATACTAGAAAACTTTTGCTCCTACGTAAAAGCAATGATGCACCAGGTTTGGAGAAATTGGTAGAATCTGAATCTGTACCACCAGACCTGCTATAGTCCTACCGAGAGAATTCCTTCTCCCTGGTTATACTGAATATTGAATACCTGGAGGCCTACATGCTTCATCATTCTCATCTTCTTGATTTTCCTACCTCTAAACCAGACCTACCAGCTTGAGGAGGCTGCACTGAACTGCTGCTAGTTATGACTGCTTACTGCACCACCTACCCCAGCCCCTCAGAGACTCCAGAGGCTATTTTCATGGCCCTAAGCTCCATCCCCACAGCCCACAGAGGCTAAGGCTATTTTAGCCATCTGAACCTAGAGCCTAAGGTGCATATTCTCAGGGGGTGGGGTGAGAAAGCAGAGAAAGCACAGAAGACAAAATCTAAAATCTAACATGGGAGGAGAAGTGAACAAGGAGACAGCTGAAGAAAACTTTCAGGAGGAGCGTGCTTCTAAATGAAGAGCATGTATGTTTGAAAAACAAATATTTCTAAACTTAGAACAGAGATAAATTTATTTCAGACCTTAAGTGTACTCTTGGAAAAATAATGATTGAATGAGTATTTAATATTATCCTTAAACTGGGACCATGTCATTATGGCCAGTGTACAGAAATGGGCCACCTGGCATAGCATGTTATGAATATATCATTTCCTCTGTTATCCACAGGGCAGTGACTTAAATGGAAATAGAAGTGGACACTTGAAACATTTGTTATTATTAATGATAAGGCATGATAAGAACATGAAAATCTAACTCACTCACTGGGTGAGTAAATGCTTCCTCTGAGTATGTACAGCAGTAGAGGGGAAATGTCACATAAAGTTTCCAGGTACCAGAAATAGGAGTGAGGGAATTGGAGCACACTCTCCCTGAGCTCAGATGTTCTAAACGGGAAGGGTATAGCTTATTCTAGAAAAACACAGAGACGCATTCCTCTGTCTTTCCACCCCTCACAATGTCTGAGTCCCAGAATTGGGCCTGCAATCATGTTTTGGATGATGGGACATACCTGGGCAAGACACTATCTCTTTTGCTTTGGACTTGTCTCTGTGTCTTCCAAAGGGAATTTTGGGTTGTATATCAGCCTCATCTCACCTGGACATGTTAGTACTGCCCCTAAGTAATGCCTAAGATTGAGGTGATCCTGCTATACTTTATTCTTCTAACCCTGCCACCTCTTCCTGAACAGAAGGGAACATCCCAGGGAGGCTCCTGTCACTGCCTGGTTTATGCATCATCTGTATGCCAGAACCAGAAGCCCTCACTTAGGAAGAGTCTAAATTAGAAAGATGAAATTGTGATGTAAAAGAGAAAGACAGACAGAGGTGATGACACCAAAGAATGACACCATCTCTCTTTTCTACCCAGAACCGAGAACGCTTCTGAAGAGAGAATAATAGCCTTGTGGCTTTTTCTCAGATGGACTGTCAAGTCACAGCTGGTTCTGACAGAAACTTCAGAAGCTCTTCTACCCTAAAAAAAAAAGAAATTCGACTGAACTATGGACTCCATGGGATATGGATAAAATATGTGATATAGCACTGTATGCTCTCTTTATTTCTTTGGTTATTTTATAGGTAAACTGAGAGTGATATTCCTTTCCACTGCCCAAGGCAGAGGCTGCAAGGCAATCACGAATCTTAGACACTGTGTGGCCACAAATCAGTAAGATAATTGACTACAGCAGCTTTCTGGGTGCAGTAAGAGCAGACTGTTTCATGACTGGTGTGTCAGAGCCTGTCTTGATCCCTCGACTGTCCCAGATGGGGATGTGGAGGCAATTTTGGGGCACAGGTGACACTGGAAACCAGATAGATTCAAACGATGTGAGCACTGGATGGCATAATAGCGACATATCACCCGTGGCTGCCCTTTGCAGTTCCAGAAGGTATGCTTGTAGTGAATCACACATCATGGCATATCCAGACTGAAATAGATAGGAATAGAATATGCTCAATTAACAGTTTTATAGGGTGCCCAATAGTTGCGGGTTTCAAAAGGATAACCCTCACATAGGTAAAAGATTTCTCAAGAAAACGTATGAGTAACAAAATATCTGCAGGGCCAGAGGAGGACAAAATGAGATGGATAGCTTTAACCCCAAGGTAAATGAGATGTGAGATGATGATCTAACTCATATTCAGAGGGCAGCAAAGCGAAGCAGTGTGCTTAGGAAAATGATGATGATGATGATGATAATTCATTTAATGTCTATGTAATTAAGGTATGCAACATTCAAGGTATTAAATAAAAATTTTCATACTTAGTTTATTTACTCTTCAAAATAGTGATAAGAAATAAGGATTATTATCATCATTTCAAGGTAAGGAGACAAGTTTAGTCAAAGTTCATAAAACCTGAGCTAGCAAATTTAGTTGAATTGGTTTATCTGAGCATCAAATTCCAATTACTCTGATTATTCCAACCCTAGGGGGCTTCACTATAGAAATTTCATTTAGTTCTGTCTAACAATAGTCTCTGTGTTAGGTACTATAAGAACACATATTAGTATAAGATTTGATCATTGTTCCCAAGTAGTTTTCAAAGGGAGTGAGGGATAAGACATGCACTGATGAAATGTTCCATCTTATTCAGCTGTATCTTTATTCTAAATTCCCCTGTATAAGGAAGTGTAAAAGTAACCACGCAAAATTAAAAAGGTGAATAAAATACTCTCTCAACCTCATGACGCCATCAGAGAAAAGAAGCTCATGACGCCATCAGAGAAAGA
>PITB01031079.1:0-16195 GCA_004024585.1 Paradoxurus hermaphroditus
TCTCTCTCTCTCTCTCTCTCTCTCTCTCTCAAAATAAACAAACTTAAAAAAAAAAGAAAATATTTAAAAATATATTTTTTATTCTTTGGCAAATAAAAGTTGTACGTATGTGAGGCGCACACTAGAATGTTTCGATGTATGTGTACATATTGTGAGATGATTCCACAAACTAATTAACGTGTCCATCCCCTTCCATCGTTAGTTTTCTGCGTGTGCGTGTGCGTGATGAGAACACGTGACACCTACTCTTCTCACATATGTGATGCATCGCCATTAACTACCGTCGCCATGCTTCACGTTAGCCCCCCCAGAACGTATAACCGGAAGTCTGTGCCCTCTGATCAGAATCTCCCCCCTCCTCCCCCGACTCCAGTCTTCTGGAAACCACCATCCTCCTCTCTGTCACCATGAGCCCACCTTTCTCCTTCTTCTGTTTACAGATTTCACAGAGAAGCGAACTCATAGAGCATCTCTCTTTCTGGGTCTGGCTTATATCCCTCTGTCCTTCCGGTCCGTCCGTGTGGTCGCGAATGGCAGGATCTACTGCTTTCTCGAGGCTGAAGAGTGTTCCATTGTGTGTGCCCACGCCACAGCTCTGCCCGCTCCGCCGCCGGGGGCACTTGGGTCGTTTCCCGAGCTGGTGGCTGCGGCGAATGATGCCGCCGTGAACAGGAGATAGTGATTCCGTTTCCCACAGGTCTGTGCCCAGAAGACAGGGCGCTGGATCGTAGGGTGGTTCTCTTTCTAATTTTTGGGGGTGCCTCCACACCGTTTTCCGGAGCGGCTGCGCCAGTCTGCGTTCCCACCCACAGCCCGCGAGATCCCCTTTTCTCCCCATCCTGGCCGGTCCTCGTGATCCCGTGAGTCTTGGGTCATAACCATCCTGACGGGTCCCAGGCGGCCTCTCGCTGTGGTTCGGTCTGCATTTCCCGAAGGATGAGTGAAGTCGGGTATCTTGTCCCGTGTCTGCTGGCCATCGGGACGTCTTCTTTGGGAAAACGTTCGGGTCCCTGGCTCACCTTTGAATCAGGCTTCTCATTTGCTTGTCTGTTGCCATGGGATTGGGAGTCCCTTATACTTTTTGGATGTTAACCCCTTAGCAGACAGATGGTTTGCAAATATTTTCTCCCGTTCCAGACGTGGCCTTTTACTTTTGCTCATTCCCTTTGCTGTGCTGAATCTCGCTTGTTTATTTTGGCTTTTTTCCCTGTGCTTTTGGTGTCAATACGAAAAAATCATCGCCGAAACCAAAGTCGAGGACGTTTTATCCTGTGCTTTGTTCTCAGAGTTGAATGGTTCCAGGCCTCTCATTTAAGTGTTGAATCCATTTCGAATTGCGTATTGAGTAAGAGTCTAATTTCGTTCTTTCGCGTGTGGCTTTCTGGTTTTCCCAGTACTATTTATTGAAAAGACTTACTTTTCCCCAATATATCTTCTTGGCACCTTTGTCAAAAAATTAGTTACCTAGATATGTGTGGGTTAATTTCTGGGCTCTCTCTTCTATTCTGTGTCTGTTTCTATGCCCGTACCATGCGGTTTTTATTACTATAGCTTTGTAATGTCGCTTCAAGTCAGGAAGCGTGATGCCCCGGCTTTTTTCTTCTTGCTGAAGATTACTTTCGCTTTTTGGGGTCTTTTGCAGATGTTAGGATTGTTTTTTCTATTTCTGCACAAAACGCCTTTGGAATTTGGATGGGGACTGTATCGAATGTCCAGATCACTTTGGGTAATATGGACATTTGAACAATAATAATTCTTCCAGCACACCAGCTATCTGTCTCTGTAGTTCAAAGTCAGATGCTTCTAAAGCTATTGCTTAATTATCCATTTTTAGACATTAACTATTTTCTTCCTATTATGGAAAAACGGAGACTTAAGTCTGTTGCGTTCAGAAACAAATAACTTTTTTTTAATGTTTTATTTATTTTTGAGAGAGAGAGAGACAGAACACGAGTGGGGAAGGGGCAGAGAGAGAGGGAGACACAGAATCTGAAGCAGGCTCCAGGCGCCAAGCTCTGAGCCGTCTGCACAGAGCCCAACGCAGGGCTCGAACTCACAAACTGTGATGTCATGACTTGAGCTGAAGTCGGACGCTTAACCGACTGAGCCACCCGGGCGCCCCAACAAATAACTTTTTTAAAGTTATCACCATACCTGTTGGAAATCTTTAATTGAATCCGTAGTAACTGCTGGGAGAAACCCAATTATCTGAGTCCCGAAAGACCCAAACCTCAGGGTTAAATACCAAACAAAACAAAACAAAAAAACAACTCAGAGGTAAACTAAGCTAATAATACTGGTTGATTATTATGAATAAACTATATTGATTAATAATTAAGAACCCCTCGTGTTTTTGCAAAGCACCATGTAATTGACAAGAGCAGGTAACACGGTTCATTTTCACGACAGCCCCGTGAGGCCCACAGAGGCAACCCCAGTTTACAGGCACGGGCGTACGCAAAGCCGTAGGGGCCCGAGGCCGCGGAGCTGGGACAGCGCTTGGCCAGGTGTTTCTCCCGCTACCCACGGGACCTCCGGCCTGGGAAGGAAGGACACAGGTGACAGCTCTCGGCCACCTGCCGTCCTGGCTTCCAGATCTGGTCTTGCCCGTCCCCTCCTCCATGCTGAACTCCCTCTTCCTGACATGGGTCAATTCCAGGCTTGCTGGAGTTTCAAGTCCGGCAGACTGACACGGCCCGGTGGTCGGGGGCCCGCCAGCCACCGGGTGCCCTTGCTCAGTTCTGCGTCCGCTGCCCGCGGCTCAGACCCCGCTGGGCTCCTGGGAGCTTCTCCGGGGAGGGCTCTTGGGGCTGCTGCTGGGCTCCCTGAGGCCAGCGTCGGAGGGACGGGATGGGGGGACCAAGGTGCCCCAGGATGCTTGGGGAAGAAACGGATGCGTTCAGAGTCAGGACGGCAGGGATCTCACTTTCTGACCTAAAACCCAAGCCAGCAGAGTGGAGACCCGAGGCTGTCATGGCGCTAACTCTTCTCAAACCCTGGGGTTCGTTTCTGAATGCGGAAGTAATCCAGGGGGCGGGGGAGTGGGGGGAAACACACAAAAAAGACAAAGATCCAGGGAAGATCGCACGTAACGCCACCACCTGCCAACATTCTTTCGTCTGTTTCCCGTCTCTGGTTAAAGGTGGCGGAGAGTGTGTAAGCATTTACTTTTCATTTTTGTCCGAGTAATATTTAGTTTGCTCTCATGTTTCTATTAATTTGGACATGGTATTTATTCATCCCTAAGAGCTCCGTGTTTCAAAGGAGTAATTCTTGAGATGCATGTCTCCCAACCTCCCTCTCATTCTCTCCTCCTTCGCTTTTGCCGTTGCCTCGCACAAAACCTGGACGAACCCTCCGCGAATGGGGCCGGCTTCGCGCTGCAGAACAGGTGGAGATGAGAGAGGCTGGGTGGCGGAGGAAGGGGTCTGTAATTTTACTGTGTAATGCGGGTATAATGCTTTAGAGCCTACAACAGAGAATTCACAAAAAACAAAAACAAAAACAAAAACACAAACTAGTGTCAAACAAACAGAATGTGTTCTAAAGAACAAGAAATCTAGGTACAAGTAATTGCTGGTATTCGTTCAGGGGGCCCAGCCTGGTCAGGCCCATCAGCTGTGCAAGCTGCTCGACTTCTCCCTCCGTGTTCTCTGGGAACAATGAGGCTGCTGTGGCTCCAGGTATCACGCCTGAACCGAAGGTCGGAAAAAGGAGTAGAGGAGTGGCACCCATTATGTGTTTTTCTGTATCAGCAAGAAGAGCAAGCGTTTTCCCAGAAGGCCCTCGCAGAAATCTACTTGTCTAGCCTTGACTAGAATCGTGTCACGAGGCCACACCGAGCAGCAGGGGAGCAGAGAAAGGAAATATTTAAGTTCCCCTTGCCTCTACCGTGGGGGGGTGCCAAGAGAGAGAGTTCGGAACTATCTGTTGAGTTAGCCGAAGAACCGGCTCCCCCAGTGTTTCCTGTGTCTTGGGAATAAGTCTCCCCTCCGACTCCATTTTCCCAGCGGGTAGTTGGCTCCGAGGCTGAGTCACTCTTCCCGGTGCTGTGGCTCCTGTCCTCGTCCCTCTCAGCGGATTACAAAACTGCGCGGGCGTGTGGGCCCGGCTTAGAGGATGAGCAACCGCAGTACGTAGTTTGAAAGCCTACCCAGCGCGAAGCGAACAAGGACTTGACAAAAATCCCCGCCAAAACAAAACAAAGCCAAACAAAAAAACAGCCCCCCCCCCAAAATAACGTGGACTGAAGACCATACAAAAGCAAGACCATAGGACAGAGACGGCAGACATTTTCCTGCTGGAAACGAACTTTCCATTACAAAGGAGAGACTACAGCAACCTCGTTAGATCTGCCGAAAGTCAGTCCGCACAAAAGAGTCAGATTTTATCAAAAGAAGTGTTGGGATAGTGGGTTTTATATCAGGAAAGATGGACTGTTAATAAAGAAAACAAAAATGAGTTGGTTTTAAGTATTTCGTCCGTTTCTATCTCATCGGATTAAAACTTCTACTTTAATCCGTTTTCTCATTGATATGACTCCTGAACAGAGCATTATCCGTCTCAAGCTATAGGGCAGTATATTTTCAGGTTCATCTGGTTTATTCTGATGTTAGATTGCCCTCAAAAACTTTTGGAGAAGACGCCCCAAGCAATGGACGTTCAGGGCTTCCTCTGGATGAGGGCTCTTGGTCACTAAGCACAGAACCCACTGTAGGAATTTTAACCAGAAAAGGAACTTAATCGAGGGACATTAAGGAGCTCACAGAACCTTTAGGGGAGTCCACCCGATTTCAGAGCTACCCGGCCGGAAGCAAGGCTTGCCTGTCCCCACGGCAGGACCCACTCAGCAAAGACCTTTGTTCTGCTGCCTCTGAAAGCCGCGGGCCCCCTGGGACTGTGGTCGCCGGGTCTGGATTCCCGGAAGCTACGCCACACCACACCCAAAGCCGGACCCCTCCCAGCCAGCCTTCCAGAAAGTGGAATCCGCCGCTTTGCCCTGGACTCTCTGCATAGTATTTTCATAGTAATTTTATTGTAATTTTTATAGTGATTCTATTAAATTTTAATAGCAATTCTCCGATTTTGGCTTTTTTTTTTTTTTTTTTTTTTGAGTACAGTGGGCACACGGTGTTCTGTTGGTTTCAGGTGTGCGACGCGGCGATGTGACGAGTTTGCAAATCACTCTGTGCTCACCGCACGCGTAGCTCCGTCGGGCCCGTTACGTCGTTGTCCCAACATCGTTGACTGTATTCCCGATCCTCCGCTCTTGGTTCCCGCGACTGTTCATCCCGGACCGGGAAGCCGGTGTCGCCCTCTCCCTTTCACCCATTTCGCCCAAACCTCCCACCGCCCTCCCCTCGGGCACCCATCAGTTTGTTCTCTGTATTTTTAGTTCCGATTCTGCTTTCTGTTTGTTTGTTCCTTAAAAAAAACAAAAATTTTTTTGCGGGGCGCCTGGGTGGCTCGGTGGTTAAGCAGCCGACTTCGGCTCAGGTCACGATCTCACGTCTGTGAGTTCGAGCCCCGCATCGGGCTCTGTGCTGATGGCTCGGAGCCTGGAGCCTGCTTCGGATTCTGTGTCTCCCTCTCTCTCTGCCCTTCCCCTGCTCACACTCTGTCTCTGTGTCTCTCAAAAATAAATAAAAATGTTTAAAAAAAAAAATTTTTTTAAGTAAACTCTACCCCTAATGTGGGGCTCAAACTCACTCTGCTGCCCGAGCCAGCGAGGTGCCCCTGTTTATTATTATTTTTTTTTAGATTCCATTTACGCATGGCATAGAATGGTATCCGTCTTTCTCTGACTTCTCCGCTTAGCGTAATACCCTCTAGGTTCATCCACGGTGTCACAGACGGCAAGAGGTCATTCTTTTCCACGGTCGTGTCGTGGTCCATTGTGTCTCTGTCTGTGTCCATCTACGCCACATTTTCCTTATCTATTTGTCTATCGATGGGCACTCAGATTGCTTCCGTGTCTTGGCTATTGTAAATGATGCTGCAATTAACGTAGGGGCGCATGTATCTTTTTGAATTCGTGTCAATACCCAATAGTGGGATTATTGGATCACGTGGTAGTTCTATATTTCATTTTGGGAGGAACTCCTATACTGTTTTCCACCGTGGTTGTGCTAATCTCCGTTCCCACCAACAGTGCACAAGACTCCATCCTTGCCAATGCTCGTTGTGTCTTGGGTTTTTGATTTTAGCCATTCTGACTGGTGTGAAGTGGTATCTCATTGTGGTGTTGATTTGCACTTCCCTGATGATAAGTGATGTTGAGCACTTTTTCACATGTCCGTTGGCCATCTGGTTGTCTTCTTTGGAAAAATGTCTATTCAGGTCCTCTGCTCATTTTTCATTAGATTATTTGGTTTTCGATGTTGCATTTTATACATTCCTTATATATTTGGGGTATTCACCCATTATCAGGTATGTCGTTTGCAAATATCTTCTCCCATGTAGTAGGTTGTCTTTTGTTTTGTTGACCGTGTCCTTTGTTGTGCAAAGTTTTTAATTTCGATGTAGTCCCGAGAGTTTATTTTTGCTTTTGCTTCTCTTACCTTAGGAGATGTATCTAGAAAAGTGTTGCTATGGCTGATGTCAGAGAAATGACTGCTTCTTTGCTTCTAGGATTTTTATGGTTTCAAGTCTTTAATCTATTTTGAGTTCATTTTTGTATATGGTGTTAAAAAGTAGCCCAGTTTCATTCTTTTGCATGTCGCTGTCCAGTTTTCCCAACACTGTTGAAAAGACTCTCTTTTCAATGTATATTCTTGCCTCCTTTGTCATAGATTAATTGACCACATATGTGTGGGTTTTTTCTGGGGTCTCTATCCTGTTCCATTGAACTGTGTGTCTGTTTTTGTGCCAGAACCGTACTGTTTTGATTACTACAGCTCTGTAGTATAGTTCGAAATCTAGAATTATGATATCCAGCTTCGTTCTTCTTTCTCATGATTGCTTGGGCTATTTGGGGACTTCTGCAGTTCCACACAAATTTTAGTATTATTTTTTCTACTTTTGTGGAAAATGCTGGTTGGTATTTTGATAGGGATTGCATTTAATCTGTAGGTTGCTTTGGGTAGTATGGACATTTTGACAATATTAATTCTTCCAATCCATGAGCATGTATCTTTCCATTTGTTGTGTCTTCTTCAATTTCTTTCATCAGTGTTTTATAGTTTTCAGAATACAGGTATTTCACCATTTTGGTTAAGTTTATTCCTAGGTATTTTATTATTTTTGGTGCAGTGGTAAATGGTGCTTTTTTTTTTTTTTTAATTTCTCTTTCTGCAACTTCTTTGTCAATGTATAGAAATGCTACCAGTTTTTGGATACTAATTTTTGCCACTTTACTGAACTCATTTATTACTTCTAGAAGTTTTTTGGTGGAGTCTTTAGGATTTTTTATGTATATTCTCGTGTCGTCTGCAAATAGCGACATTTTAACTTCTTCTTTACCCATATGGATGCCTCTTATTTCTTTTGCTTGTCTGATTGCAGTGGCTAGGACTTCTAGTCCTATACTGAATAAAAGTGGTGAGAATGGACATCCTTGTTTTGTCCCTGACCTTAGAGGGAAAGTTTTCACCATTGAGGATGATGTTAGTTGTGAGTTCTTCATAAATGGCCTTGTTGTGTTGAGGTATTTTTTCTGTAGCCCCATTTTGTTGAGAGTTTTTATCATGAACAGATGTTGTATCCCGTCATATGCTTTTTCTGCATCTGTTGAGATGATCATATGATTTTTATCCTTCATTTTGCTGATGTGGTATATGAATATTAACTCATTCCTTTCATCCCAGGAGTTAAATCCCACCTGATCATAGGAAATGATTTTTTTAAGTATCGCTGTCTGTGTTTTGCTAATGTTTTGTTGAGGATTTTGCATCTATGTTCATCAGGGACATTGGCCTGTAGTTTTCTTTTCCTTTCCTTTTTTTTTTTTTTTTTTTTTGTGTGTGTGTGTGGTTTCTTTGTCTGGTGATGGTATCAGGGTAATGCTGGCCTTACAGAATGTACTTGGAAGCTTTCCTTCATCTTTTATCTTTTGAAATTGAGAAGAACAGGTCTTAACTCTTCTTTAAGTGTGGTCCTGAACTTTTATTTTTTGGTAGTTTTTTATTACCAATTCAATGTCATTGCCTGTAAATTGGTCTTTTCAGATTTTCTGTTTCTTCCTGGTTGTTTTGTGGTTCTGGGAATTTATCATTTCTTGTAGGTTGTCCAGTTTTTTGGCATATAATTTCTCACAGTAGTCTCCTAATCGTTCATATTTTAGTGGTATCAGTTGTTACTTCTCCTCATTTCTGATTTTCTCCTCTCCTTTCTCTTTTCTTGATGAGTCTGGCTATGGGTTTGTCAATTTTGTTCAGTTTCTCAAAGAATCAGCTCTTAGTTTCATTGATTTTTTTTCTGTTCTTTCACTCTCTACATCATTTTTTCTGTTCTGATCTTTATTATTTTCTTTCTCAGACTCATCTTGGGCTTTGTTTGTTCTTTTCGTAGTTCCTTTAGGTATAAGGGTAGACACTTTATTTGAGCAATTTTGGTAATTTAAATATGTACTTTCTTTACTCCTTCTTAATGAATCTGGCCAGATATCTGTTATTTTTTTCCTTCAACTTGTTTATCAATAACACTGTTTCATTTTTCTACTCACTAATACCCTACTTTATTCTTATGAATTCCTTATTCCTGCCTCTCTTGGGCTTCTTCTCTGCTTTCATGAGTTTATTCTCACATCAAGAATCTGCCTTGTGGGGCGCCTGGGTGGCTTAGTTGGTTAAGCGGCCGACTTCGGCTCAGGTCATGATCTCACGGTCTGTGAGATCGAGCCCCGCGTCGGGCTCTGTGCTGACGGCTCAGAGCCTGGAGCCTGCTTCAGATTCTGTGTCTCCCTCTCTCTCTGCCCTTCTCCTGCTCATACTCTGTCTCTATGTCTGTCAAAAATAAATAAACGTTAAAAAATATTTAAAAAAAAAAGAATCTGCCTTGTATTATGGAGGTTTTGAAATGTAATACCATTATTTTTTTTTCTGTGTACTGTATTTTTAACTTTTATTTCCATTTTGATCCAAGGTTTAATAAAAAGTGTTTTGTTCTTATTTCTAAGTTTTACAAGATTCTTGTTTGTTTAATCTTGGGTGTTTACTCTCTGACTCTATTACATTATGATAAGATAGTGTGACCTGTGCATTTTCAGCTTTGAAAAATTAATTGGGATTTTCAACGTAGCCTAATATACAGTCAGCTTTTGTAGATATTCCAAAGACTGGAAAAATTAAGCCTAATAGAATATTTTTAAATTTCTAAGTAGAAGGGTCTTTTAAATTTTAATTTTAATTCCATTATCAGAGAGTACTATTAGTAATTTTCTACCATATGGAATTTAATAATATTTTCTTTGTGACCTTATGTATGACCAGTTTTTGCTAATGACTCATGTGTGCTTGAGAAGATATATTTCTCATAATCAGGGTACAAATCTTTTATACATGCATAAAATCTACCTTCTTGGTTATATCGTTCAAGTCATTATTCTTGTTCTTTTTTCACTATTTGATCTTATACTTATGGGGGTGTGTTAAAATCTCCTATTATTAGTGTATCTCTATCTGTATCTCCTTGCCTCTCCATAGTTTCTCATTCTGTAGGTGGTTGCTGTGTTATTTGGTGCATAGCTATTCATTATTATATCTTAACTCTAAGGTGTGGTTTTAACATCTTTATTGGGTATGCTTAATGCTTTTTGACTTGAACACTACTTTGTCTGATACCAAGATCACAATTCCAGCTTTCTTTTTGTTTCCACTTACCTGATTTATTTTGCCTTTTTTTTTTCAAAGCTATTCTGAAAAACTTTGTTTTCCTCTTGATGCGTGCGTGTGTATGTATGTATGTATATGGGTAGGCTTTACGAGTCAATTTGAAAATCCTTTTATTAGATGAGTTAAGTCCAGTAACATTTATTAATATGATTCATATGTTTGGCCTCTATTCTGTCTTATTACTTTATAATTACTACATATGTATATTTTTTGTGTTCCTTTCTCTATTTGATGTTTTCTTCTAATTTTTGAATTTTGTTTTGATGTCTAGGAAGGTTCGCCAAGTCATAGAATATTTGTTTCCTTGTTACCTTCATAGATAAACCTTTTACTATAATTTTTGCCCTACATTTTTTACTCATTCGGTTTGTCAGTTATGAAAAGTATTCACTGACTTCTCCCTATCACCTCTACAACAATCCCTAAACTTAGTTTCCTGTCCCCTTTGTATATTTTTCTTCCACCCTTCCACTCCCCTTTGTTAAAACAAAGTCTTAGAGCTACGACTAAATACGTGAAACGAATGTGAAGTTATAGTACCTTGTCTTCTAGTATGCTAAAGGCATAGGTTAATGGTGGTTTTATTTGTTCTTCTTGTTCTTGTGGTTCTGTACAGTGTTTTGGAGGAAGCGTGGAGAGGTACCATTTAGGGGGCCACCAGCATCCCGGAGTACCTGGAAGTGACTTTGAGAGCCCAAAACAAAATGTCTCCCACAAACGTGTGTTTTTCTGGTTCATGAGCACTTTGCTCGCCTCTTTGCAAGGCACAGAACATTGCTTATTTGTGTGAGTGCGTGTATTTACTCGGACCTGGACGCTGAGAGCACCATCCATGCCTGGATCTGCCCCCACCATTTTCCGTAGATGGTCGCATGCCTGCCTCAGGTACTGATGGCATTCTTCCTTCATATCTTAAGGTCAAGAACTTGCAATGGTTCTATGATCCAGCTCCTCAAAGGGAGCGGGGAGGGGGCCAGAGGTGTGGGCAAAGGTCTCTGTCTTCTCTATATCTAGTAGAAACTCTGCACTGTGAGCCAAGGCCCTTAAATGTTACTGATATGTCTAGGCAAGAAGACACTGGGTTGAGTGTTACCTATGTGCCTTTTAGCCCACACTGAATGTTTCTTTCTACCTTAAAAAAAAAAAAAAAAGAAAAAAGAAAAAAACTAGGAAATATTCTTAGATTTAAGAATGCATAGCTCAGGCTACTCTCTTGGAAAGGGAATCACAAATTAATTCCTGGTACTCTTGATCGTGTTCCAGCTCACTGTGGCTTCCAGAAATTAATCTTCTGTCATGTGCCCGTCCTCTTCCTTAGAAAGAGATAAGACAATGTCCAGTGGTTTTTTTCCCCTTGTTTATGTCTGTCAAGATTTAGGTAGGAGTCGGTTGGCTTTACTCAAAATTGCCATTCAGCCCTGAAATCTTAATAAAGGTGTTATACTTCTATAGCACCATCTAAATACGATGTTAAGAAAAAGTGTATAGTGTCATTCCAAACAGATGTTAACAGCTCATTCCCTGCCCCCTGTGTGTGCTAGACTCCAGAGATAAGACATGAGTCCTCAAGACAGTCAGTCGTACCCTTGGGGCGCCGGGGGGGCTCAGTCGGTTGTGTGTCCGACTTGGGCTCAGGGCATGATCTCACGGTTTGCGAGTTCCAGCCCCTCATGGGGCTCGCTGCTGTCAGCACAGAGCCTGCTTCAGATCCTCTGTCCCCTTCTCTCTGTCCCTCCCATGTTTATACTCTCTCAAAAAATAAAAGTAAAATAAAATAAAAAAAAGAAAGCTGTACCCGTGTGCCTCAGGGGGAGGATGACCATGTAGGGTAAATAACAGGCAGGAATAAAATGTCTGGTACACACACCAAATGCTACAGCCTTCGAGAGGGGCTAAACCACAGAGGGGGGGGGTTGGTAGAAGAGAAATGTGAACAGAACTGGGGAGCTAAGGGGGGGAACCCTCAAACAAAGGGAAGTTGGGAAAGAGAGAAAATGAACGAAGGTGGTAACGGGGCGTCTGGTGTGATCCCTGTGAGCTAGAAGGATGCTTTAGTCTCATCATTAGCTGATGCAAGTTCCCTCCTTACTCTGATAGCTTGGAAGAAATTTTGATCCTCTGAACCCAATGCTGTGGGTTCAGTTACTAATTCATCACTGGTCATTGTTGTTGCGGTCCTCTTGAATGGACAAAATGCCGTCTAATGGATCAACCTGTATCAAAGACTATAGGTATTTATCTCAGAAGCGTTGGGCTTCTCGAAAGTACGGTTGACTCGAAAAATCCATTTTACACGCCTGAAGATAATTTGTCCATTTCCGGTTACCCATTTTACTCGACAAATTTTTCTCAGAAAATACTGGCGTGTACTGTGACGGTTAACTTTATGTGACAGCTTAGTTGGGCCACGGTGTCCAGATATTGGAGCCACCATTATTCTGGATATTTCTGTGAAGGTTTTTTGGATGAGATTAACATTTTTTAAAATTTCTATTATTTAATTATATTTGACATATGTTATATTAGTTTCAGGTGTACAACATTTTGATGCAACTGTTCTATATACACAGCACTCAAGATAAATGGAGTCACCATCTGTCACCAGATGACACTATTACATATTATTGACTATATTCTCTATGTTATACTTTTCATGTCCATGACTTATTTTATAACTGGAGCTTTGTTACCTCTTAATCCCCTTCATCCATTTCACCTTCAGACTAGTTTGTTTTATGCATTTATGAGTTTGTTTCTGTTTATTTGCTATATGTGTGTATGTACACACACTCAGTCACATACACAAACGCGCGCACGCACACACACACATCACACCTTCTTCATCCGTTTACTTACTGTTGGACACTTGGGCTGCTTCCGTACCTTGGCCATTGCAAATAATGCTGCAATAAGCAATAAACATAGAGATTCATGTATCTGCTTGATTAGTGTTTTCATTTTCCTTGGGTAAATATCTAGCGGTACCATTACTGGATCATAGGGTAGTTCTGATTTTAATTTTTTGAAAAACCTCCGTACTGTTTTCCACAATGGCTGCACCGGTTTGCGTTCCCACCAACAGCGCACGAGGGTTCCCCTTTCTCTGCATCCTCGTCAACACCTGTTTTTCTCGTGTCGTTGATTTTAGCCATCCTGACGGATGTGAGGTGGTATCTCACCATGGTTTCAATTTGCATTTCCCTGAGGATAAGTGATGGTGAGCATTTTTTTCATGGACCTGTTGGCCATCTGGATGTCTTCTTTGGAAAAATGTCTATTCGGGTCCTCTGCCTGTTTTTACTTGGATTATTTGCTTTTCGATGTTGGATTTTATAAGTTCTTTATACACGTTTTATATTAACCCTTTATCAAACATATCATTTGCAAATATTTTCTCCTGTTCACTAGGTAGCCTTTTGGTTTTGTTGATGATTTCCACTGCTGAGTAAAAGCTTTTTATTTCCATGTCGTCCCAAGAGTTTATTTTTGCTTTTGTTTCCGTTGCCTCAGGAGACATATTTGTAAATCTGTTGCTAAGGCCAAGTCCAAGAGTTGACCGCCTAGGTTTTCTTTTAAGGGTTTTGTGATTTCAGCCTCACATTAGGTTTTTAACCCATTTTTAGTTTATTTTCGTGTATGATGTAAGAAGGTGGTGAAATTAACACTGAAATTGGCCTTTGAGTCAAGTAGATTACCGTGCCTAATGTGGGTGGGCCTCATCCAATCAGTTGAAGGCCTTCAGAGAACAAAGACTGACCTCTCCTGAGAGGGAATTCTGCCAGCAGACCGCCTTTGGCCTCAACCTGCAACTCTCCCCTGAGGCCAGCCTGCCGCCCTACCCCATCAGATACACACTTGCCGTTTGGTTCTGTTTGTTTGGAGAACTCTGACTGGTACAAGCACTTAGCTAACTTCTTCGGGAGGATGAACAAGTATAATGATGATGGTTAGGGCCGTTCACAGAGGATGGACTGACATTCCCTAGAAAAATGATTCCAGACCTTTAAACCAGTGAAAAGTCCTTATGGGCCATAGAGGTACCTTATAATTCAATAGGCTAAGAATAATAGGATTTCAGAGCCAAAGAAAGAAACTGAAGACCCCCAAAAAAAAAAAAAGAAGAAGAAGTCTGTATATAACTAATTCAACTAACTCATAAATAAGAATAAAATTCAAGGGGATGCTTGGGTGGCTCAGTCAGTTAAGCATCCGACTCTTGATTTCAACTCTGGTCATCATCTCAGTTTGTGAGTTTGAGCTCCGTGTTGGGCTCTGCACTGACAGCGTGGAGCCTGCTTGGGATTCTCTCTCCTCCCCCTTCTGTCTCTCTCTCAAAAATAAATAAATAAACAAAAAAAGAGTAAATTCAAGGACGATAATGAATTACACACACACACACACACACACACACACACACACACACACATACACCTACCTCTAGTTGAAAGCAACTAGAGATAAAATGAAGAATATGAAAGAAACACAGAGATAAATGATATTCCTAAATAAAGAGTAAACAAATGGGGGCCCCTGGGTGGCTCAGTCGGTTAAGTGGCCGACTTTAGCTCAGGTCATGATCTCACGGTTTGAGGGTTCAAGCCCCGCGTCGGGCTCTGTGCTGACAGCTCAGAGCCTAGAGCCTGCTTCAGATTCTGTGTCTCCCTCTCTTTCTGTCCCTCCCCTGATCGTGATCTCTCTCTCTCTCTCTCTCTCTCTCTCTCTCTCAAAAATAAATGAATTTGAAAAAATTTTTTTAATTAAAAAGAAAGAGTAAACGAATGGAATGCAGAAAAATGCCCAAAATTAGAACAGAGGAGAACACCCCTGAAATGAAGAGAGAACTATCATCTTCATATCATCTTCAAATTCAGGCCACTGAAAACCACCATGTCGCTGGGGGAAATACGATACAGTAATATCAAAACGGAGACCTGTCCTCCAGAAGCTTCTTTGCTCTAAAGATGAAGAACGGTATTGGCGCACAGGCGAGCCCCCTGCGTCGGAACAAAAGAGCAAGACCAGAATGACAGCTCCGTGCTTCCGCCTAACAAGGCGCGAGCATTTCTTCTACATCAAAGCCCTCCGCCTTTTCCCAAAAAATTAAGACACAAAATCCTAACCCTCCTCACACACATCTCGAGGCGAGCCTGATTTCTAACTCAGTAGGAATCCATGCGAACCATTCGAAACCTAAAGATGAACAGTGAGCCCTATAGAAAATAACAAGGGAAGGGGCGCCTGGGGGGCTCAGTCAGTTAAGCATCCAACTTCAGCTCGGGCCACGGACTCACGGTTTGTGTGTTCAAGCCCCGTATATCGGGCGCTGTGCTGACAGCGCAGAACCCAGACCCTGCTTTAGAGTCTATGTCTCCTCTCTTCAACCCTGCCCTGCTCCTGCTCCTGCTCTGTCTCTCTCTGTCTCTCAAAAATAAATAAATGTTAAAAATTTCTTTTAATAAATAAATAACAAGGGAAAATGGGAAGGAAAAAATAATATATATATATATCAAGCAAGGAAAAATATGCATAGCCACTATACCCTATGTCTGTAACCAGCACTCAAGCGGCAGCTTTAAATAGCTATAAATACTATCTCACTATGCATTTCGGTCCCCTGTGTCCTCAGCCAGTATCTCAGCACATCCAGATTCTTTGGGGGTCACCCAAAGCCTTCATTCCTGAAAGGTCTGATCCCCGTTGGTCTTCATTTAGTTTATATTTCCCTTCTTTCTATCACACGTGGAAGAGGTATCTTTGAGAAGCCACTGAATTCCATTGTGTCTTAGCAACTCAGTCCCCCAGTGTAACTGACTGCAGCCACTCTAATAAACGTCCTTCTCTGCCCGTGGGATTGAGAGGCATCTAGAAATCAAAATGGCCAATGGGAGTCCCAAGTTATGAATCAAGGACGTAAATCCATTATGTTCCCTGGCGAAAACATTCCTTCCTTGGAAATCAAGACCTCTAAACTAGCAGAAACCTGTCAGAGACAGGAAACAATGAATCTGTGGGCAGATTATTAAGAAATCTTCCCTTTGATTCCCAGACCTGAGTGTCCTAGGTATGGACAAGGTAGCACATGTATTGAACGCTGATCCAAAAAGAAAAAAAAAAACAACCCTGTAGGACATACCCCAACCTTTCGGAGTATTGCCTTCCAACTTACAAGTGTCTTCAGTGGGTTCTTCCACTGTTCGCTCAGGCCAGCTGTTTCTGAGCGTGGGGGTACGTGGTAAGACCAGTGATTATAAGATTATGAGTCTGTTGTGACTCTTCATTTGCTGTGAGATGAATTGTTTGGTCAGAGTGATGTACGAAGCATCCCATAAATCCAGGGAGGGTGGTATCTTCAGAAGCACCGCAGA
>PITB01031080.1:0-16206 GCA_004024585.1 Paradoxurus hermaphroditus
AAACGCTGACCGCCTCCGTCTCTGTGAGGTCGGTCCCCGCGAGCCCCTTGCCGAGGGAGCTGAGAATATAAACAGAGCGGGAAGCGGGCGGGGGCCACGGGGTGGAGAACGGGGAGTCTCCGCACCGTTAAACCCCACGGAGGACCGCCCCGTCCCCGGCTCTGCTCCTCAGGACGTATGGCTAGAGTCTGTATGAAATAGATGCTATCTACCTCACAAAATGGCTATTTACGTCATAAAATTCAAGATTCAAAGACTGTAAGACGCATTACTGCTCCGGTGTCACTAAGGGAAAAAAACGCCGCCAATTAAGCTCGGGCACAGTGCTGTCCACCGGCTGGAATTTTTATCTGATACTTGGTAACAGAGCCGTCGTCGGCTCCATCAGACAAGTCCCTCACTCGGCCGCTCTGGCCCGGGGGCCCCGGCACCTCCTCCACACGCTCGGAGGCCCCTCTCGGAGTCGACGACAGGTCCACTCAGCGGCCCCCCGCAGGCCCGGAGGGTGGCTGGAACGCCATCTCCACAGCAGTCCCCGTGGCTCTTCCAGGTCACAGACCCCACGCACAGATGCTTCGCGATCACGACTGAGACCCACCCCGCCACCCCCGGCGCCGCCGCTAGCGGACCGAAACACGGGCCAACCCAGGAGCACCACGGAGTTCACCCCCGTGCACCAGAGGGCAGCTCCGTCAAAACACACGGCGGTCAGCGTGGGGGGAACCACGCCTCCCGGTGTCGGAGATGTCCCTGCAAGAAGAACGGGCATCCTAGTGCTGAAAGCCCATGTGTTCCGGAACCTGCATGATGAGATGGAGATTTCCCCCAGAGACCAGCCATCGACGGAGAGCCGAAGGAAAGGATGGAATAGGAAGACACAATGAGAGAAAAAAGAATTGATAGGTTGGCTAAACGAGAGACTGGACGCCAGAGCAGAAGAGGTTTTGCGAGCCATACAGCGGTCAGGAGAAAACACCCAGACAAAGGCACAGAGAGAAAAACACAACACTGAACAGCAGGTGAGACGTGCCGGGGACCCAAGGTCTAACATCCTCGAGTCAGATGGAACCCACGGAACGGGGTCTGCGGCGGCGCTGATGAAAACCACCGGGCCCACGCCGCGGAGCACCGACCGGGATAAACGCGACGTACAGCATGCCCAGAGCGTCTCAGCAAGTAAGGAGAAAAGCGCTAAACCAGCCAGAAGGGAAACAGGCAGGTGCCTTCAGAGGACAAACATGAAGACTCACAGCCAACTTTTCAACAGAGGCCTGGAGATGAGAGAAACACATTTGTCAACTCCTTTAAGCTGGGGGAAAAAAAACCTTAAACTGGGGGGGAAAAAAAAGAATTGCTATAAAATTGTACACCCAGCAAAACTATCCTTCAAAAGTGAAACAGAGGTAAAATAAAAACATTTTCAGATTGAAAACTAAATCATGTGTTACCAGCAGATTCACACTAAAAGAAATATTTAAAAAAATCCCAGACTGAAGGAAAATGGTCCCAGAAGAGACGAAAACTCGGGAAGGAGTAAAAGCACCAAAAAGGGCAAACGACACTCATCCTGCTGCGTGGAGTTTAAGGTGCACACGGAACCCACTGGTGGGACCCAGGGGAGGGCAGAGCAAGTAGGCGCTGAGGCCTCTGCCCCCGCCCGGTGTGACCCGGCTGAAGGACAGCGCCCAGGACACCCGCACAGTCACCTGCGGGGTCACCGCTGCGCCAGCACAGGGCACACACTCTTCGCTCTGTCACTAAGAGACGGCAATGTGCAAGAACGTTCTGAAAGCTGGCTAACACGGAAGGCGAGGGGAAGAGGTAACAATGAGCAGATGAGACAAAACTAAAATGAAAAAGAGGGAACCAGGCATTCACCCGCGTCCACCTTCACGGCACGGAGACCGCCGCTGCCCGCAGCTCCTCTGGCACCTGCGCTGCTGGCTGTGCCCCGGACGGGCGAGCAGGGCGGCCTCAGGTCACCCAGTACATAAAGAGCCCCTCTCATCCTCGGCGCTTCATCCGAGCCCCCACTCGGCGCTCCGGGGGTACAGAGGCGAGTCGGCTGAGCGCTCTGGTGGTCAAAGCCAGACCCAAAATAAAGGGGTGAGCCCAGGGAGAAAGACGCGGCCCCGAAGACCTGGAAACTCCGGCTGGCCCTGCCCGCCAGGCTGCCGTCCCCACCGGGAGCTGATGTCCACTCGGCAAAGCTGGAGCCTGCTTTTCACTGAGCCTGCCTCTGCCGGCAAAGCAGACCCCGGTCCTGTGTGAGCGCACCAGCCGGAAGTCCCCTGGACAAGTGTCCCAGGACCTGCAGAGCACCCAAGGCCCCGGTACACCGCGCCCTGTTCCCCTCAACTTAAACGGTGAAGGACTCTCGTCAGTGAGGCCAGGAGGAACGTAATCACGTTAAAAGGAGCGGCAGAGCTGTGAAACGGAGGCCCCTCCAATTCTCACAGCAGTGAACAGAGAGACCCCGCATCATGGCCCTCTCCCGCGTCCTGCGCCCTGGAGACGGCAGGCCCAGCGCCGTCCCCACCGCTCACCTCCAAGAGGACGATCCAGCTTCAGCGCGGGTCTAGCTAAAGTACATTCTGGGGATTTGTCCAAGGTCACGGGTCTCAAGTGCATTAATGAAAGGACACTGTTTGTAAAACAAACGAATTTCTTTAGGGTTATTAAGGCATAGAAACCCCTCTGGCCATACCTAACTATCCCAGACCACTCCCTCCTAAGTCCCCAGTGCTCTTGCTGGAGACTCACAGCGCGGGGGACCCCGCCGCGGAGACAGTCGGCTTCACGAACACAGGCAAGCCCACCATGTGCCGCTCTCCGTCAGCGGGCTGGGCCGCTCGCTTGCCCGTGTCTGCGCACTAAGAGTAACCACCGTCCACAGTGACCAAGGAAGCCAAATCACAGCGGACACCACTCTTCCTCGGGCGGGCTGCAGCAAGAACCCCGTGGCGGCCTCCCGCCGTGTCCAGCCCCAGGCGGCCAGAGTCCGTGCTGCACACGCTCGCCACCCAAACACACATTCACATCAGTGCCACCAGTCACGCCCGTCCTCCGGGTCGTAAACCCCTTGAGCACAGGGCTGCCATCCTCCAAACGTGAAGGCGGGCAGGGGCTGCGTGTGGCCGACATGTACTCCGTCAAGACGTCTCCCTCTTTTTCTTGAGAGTATTTAATGTAGCACTTTTCCTTCTGCTGTGACAACCTAATTTGTCACCGCCAGTTGTCTTTCTTGGGTTAAAATGCCCACCGTAAGCTCAGCGGTTCTGACGAAAACTGAGCGCTTCAACAAAACCAGGGCTTACGGGCCGAACGGAGCCAGCCGCTGGCCGGGGAGCCCGGCGCTCCTGCCGCGCCGCCCTCCAGGCCCGTGAGGCCACTCGGGGCAGACTAGCCAGCTGCCCCACAGAGCAGCGGGCCATAGAGGCCGGGCAGTAAGGAAGGTTTGTCCCCAGGACAGGAACAACCCAAGGCAGCCCTGGACCACGGCCTCTCCAGCTAGGTCCCACCCGTGCCTACATGCGTGTATACGTGCGTGCACATACACACACACACACGGTACACATCACATACACACCACGCACACACATCACATACCATACACACGTACACACCTGACACACAGAGATACACACACGGCACACACATCACACACACAGATACGCACATCACACACGGCACACACAGCCACACATGCACAAACACAGCACACACGGCACACACACACACACACACACGCATTCCAAAAACAAGAACAGATAAAAATGGTGAACAAGCTACATGTAAATTTCACAGCCTGAAGGCAAAAGTCCCAAGTGGCTCCTTTGCCTACACTTAGTCCCCTGCCTACACTTAGGTGACACAGGGAGAATGGCTACTTTAAATCAGCTGCCTATTATTAAAGCAATAAATAATCAGGATTTTTAAATGCAAAGCATACTGAAGGATTTAGGGTAAAAGTGTTCTGCGTCTACCCTAAACTCGCCAGGACAAATGCTTTGTGTATCACTTCAGGGTTTACCTACGTGTGTGTCCGCACATTTGTGGGGCTAGAAGTAGTCAACATAGCAAGGCACCACAAGGCAAAGAGACACTGGGAATGACTGAGGCTAAGTCACCCTTGGTGTGTCCCCAGTAGGGCGTCTGAATGAGCAGGAAGCTGGGCAGAGGGACCAATCAATGCATGCACACATCTATCCATCCACCCATCCATCCATCTACTCATCCATCCGTCCACCCATCCACCCATCCATCCATCCATCTACTCATCCGTCTGTCCATCCATCTATCCATCCAACTATCTATCCGTCCATCCATCCATCTCCATATAGACACATCTCATACGCACCTACACTGTTAATCTGACAAGCATGAATAGCTGAATTTTTACAAAGTACATATACATAGTCTAAGTCTGTTGAATATATTTTCTTTCTTTTCTTTTATACTTTACTTTTTAAACATAACATATTTTGAATTTCTTCCCGACAAGGTATAGAATTCTGTGTTCTCACAGATTTTACATGGAAGACGAGGAGAAAACCCTGATAACATTCTCCATTTCTCCCATGTTTCCAGACTCTCTATCTTTTCTGAGGTCAATCGCGGTCATTTAATTTTCCTAGAAAATTACACACCTCATTCAGATTTTCCCATTTATTTGCAAAGTTTGCAAAGCACTCACTCCTTCATGACTCTTTCAATTTCCTCAAATCTTGATTTACTTCTCAGTTATCTGTGTCCTTGCCTTGGATTTTAATTTGGCTGATTGTTTTTTGAAAGTAAAACTTGGAACTAAACATCTGTCAGGGAGCCTGTGCTTCTGCAGCTCTCGCGAGAGGATGCCTGGATGGCGCGACGGAAGCTCTGTAACGGCCTCCTGGTCTGGAAGGGCGCCAATCAGACACCTGCCACCCGGCCCCCGGGTCACAGCTGCATCAGGGTGGGCGCCCCACGTTTGGAGGGATCACTCCCCAGACTGGCCAGAGAATGCAGTACCGTGGCAACGTAAATAAACAAACACAAGGTTCGCTGGGCCAATCGCTGCCTGTTTGTGGGGAAACGCTGGGAAGGCAGCTGGAACCTGCCGCTTAAACACGGCCGGGGGCCTGGCACACGTCTCACCGGAAGACGGGAGGGGCCGTCGTGCCTGGTTCAGACCCCGTGCCTCCTGGTTCCGCTGAAGCTCGGGAGTCGCAGCCCTCCGGCGTGCGCCCGGCTTTCTGCAGGGGTCCCTTCGCTGCAGCAGGACGCAGGGGGTGGGCGGCCACACCGCCTGCGCAGGGCCAGCTGCAGAATGGGCCCGCAGGCCGAGGGGACGCGGCACACCCGAGAGGCGGAACCTGGTGATCTCACTTTCTCCTTTGCTGCAAGCAGGCGCTGCCCCGCTCGAGCCGGGTGAGCGTGTCCTCTGGTCCCCGTCCTGCCCGGTAGCACTTGTATCTTTCCCCACATACCCTGGCACCCAGAGAACGGGGAACACTCTTCTAGGGGGAAATCTAACCTTAAAAATCCAACCAAAAAATGCAGCATGTGTGTACTCTCTCTCTCTCTCTCTCAAAAATAAACATTAAAAAAAAAAAGGTAACTGCAGACCCACGTCCGCGCCGGCAGCGCCTCGCCTCGGCGGACACCCAAAGGAACTGAAAACACACGTCCGTGCAAGGGCTCGGACACAAACGCTCACAGCAGGACCACTCCTAACCAGAAGGTAGAAACAACCCGAACATCCGTCCACAAACGGACAGACGAAACGTGGAGGGTCTGGCCTGTGGGATTTGCTCAGTCACGAAGAGCACCGGACGCTGGTACGTGCCGCAGGAACGAGTAAGCACAGGAACGAGTCTCGGACGCCGGTGATGGTGACAGAAGTCAGACCCAGGCCACACACCGCAGGATTCCCTCTGTAACATCGCACTGTGTGAATTTCGTCTTCATTTTTCGCACCTCCATCACGTATCACACCTACAGGTAAACCCCGACATTTAAGACGGGGCACCCAGAGGCTGTCGTGAACCCCCGATTCACGACTACCACTGTGACAAGTGCTTCCTTGGCGGAGTGAAGCCGGCTGGAGCAGCCGCGGCCCCGCCCCTCCAGTCTGTTACTATCGCCCGATCGGCACCTTCTCCTCTGGCTGGAACCGGATTTGACAGCCCGTCCCAGTCACATATGGCGAGCATACGGTGGGCTCCTCACAGCCACCCCCAAAGCTGCATCCCCTACTTTCCCGGCACCAGCACTTCCTCAGACACCTTCTCTCCCGCCCCGGCACCACCCCCCCCAAGAGCCGGGTGCACGCGGCTCAGCATCGGGGGCCCCAGGTGAACTCGGGACGCCGCCGCCGTGCGGGCGGTCCGTGCACGTCAGACCTCGGAGCTACAGCTGCAGTCCTCGCAGACAGCAACCGGTCCTTCTTTGCAACGCGTCACACACACGGCTAAGACCAGACCCCGGATGGGCTTGTCAAGGACAGAGTTTAGCCCCGTCTCACTATAAAACACGATACTTCGAGCAAGTCCGTGCGCAGGGGCGGGCGCGGGAGGAGCAGGCGGCTCTGTGCCAGGGGCTAGGGCCTCCCCACCGCCGGCGCCACGGCCCCTCCTGAGCCACACTTCACCTCATTTTGTCCTCCTCACGAACCCTCCTTGGTGTTTACACACCCGGAAAGTTCCGCAGTAAGCTCTCGAAGCTCCACGTCTTGGAAGTGGCGAAGCGACGGTTCAACAAGCCGGCGTTCTTCCCACGGCTCCCGGGCCACGGCCTGACCCCCCGACCGGTGCAGTGGCAGCGAGGAGGCACCCGCCTGCTGGGCCCCCCCGGTCCAGGCCCACCTGCCAGCGGACCACGGGGAAGTGGCAGGAGGGCAAGGGGCCCTCGGGGGGGTGGGGAGGGGGGGCAGCCCGTGGACAGGAAGGGGTGCGGCCGAGACGCCCGATTACCACCTCCCTGGCAGTGGCCCACAGCCCGAAATCCATGCTCGTCAGTGCACCACTCAAGGCCGCGTGGGCCCAGATCCCAGAAGGACTCTTCTGTGCCCACGCCAGCCGCCCCACAGCCGCAGAGGCGGAGGTCACCACAGGGACCGCACGGCAGCGGCACCGCACGGGGCGACACGCACACACCGCCCCAGAGGCCAGGACAGGCTGCAGCACCTCCTCCTCCTCCTTCTTTAATGTGCTTGTCATGTTCTGTCAAGAATTTATCGGTGGCGCCTCGAGGCTGCTGAGTGGTGGCCGCCTTTCTGCCCTGACGGATGCCATGGCAGGAAGAGTGGGGGGCAGGGGCGGTGTGCGGGCAGTGCTGCACGGGAGCACAACTCGGAATTCCCCGTGAACACAGTGTGTGGAGAGACAGGTGGGCGGGCGGGCGGGGGGGGAACGGGGTGACGGCGGAGTGCGGGACCGAGGACTGTCTATGCTGTCGTGCAGACGTAATGAGCACCAGTGCAAAGTGCTTCTCTCCAGGCGGGAATCGCATGAAGTGGGAGCATCTGCCCAGCTCCCCCTTTGCCCGTGTGTCCTCACCTGCGATGTGACACAGAAACACTGGCAAGGGGGACAGAGTCCAGCCTTCGGACCAACAAAAAAAGGAAGAAGAGGCGGAGGTGGCTGGCCTGGGCGACAGCAAGATGGGATGATGAGTGACAGTGGCATCAGTGATGACCCATAGGGCCATCTTCAGCGCTGAGCCGCCATGTCGATTTGAGACTAAGGTCAAGTGTGCCGGGCCCACAGGGGTCACTACAAGGGACAATCTACATCAGCCCACTCCACGAGTGTCTCTGAGCACCGCACAGGCGGGGAGCACAGGCCTACGGCTGGGCTGGGCCCCCTCGGTAACCCACACCTGACCTGAAAATGCCGACACGAAGTAGAACCCACCCCCTTACAAGTCCTGACCGCAGCCCTGCGCAGAATTCACTCCGAACACCGAAGGGAATCAGGCGGGAGGGCTGTCAACGCCGGCGTGGGCTACCCTGCCCCTCCTCCGCCCCCAAAGAGGGACGCGCCACAGCCTGCGGTCTCGAGCACCACGACCAGCCCCGGGAAGGAGACCGCAGGCCAGGACGGTGGGTCACCCAGCGGTGCGGTGGGCTTGGAGCCCGACCCAGCGACCTGGCGGACGGAGCCCCTTCCCCAGCACCCCCGCATGAGGGTCACCCCGAAAGTCTGCCCTCCCCAGCACTCCCGCACGAGGGTCACCCCGAAAGTCTGGGAGCTGCTGAGCAGGCCACTGCATGCCTTCTGCCCAAGATGAGGGCCGAGCCATCAGCCCCGCTGCAGGGAGGAGGCAAGGAGACATCCTCGCCACAGCCCCACCATCGCGCCAAACACCTGTGCCTGGAACCTAAGGACAGGCTGGGAGTGCCCCACAGGGGAATGGAGCTGTCCACTGGCCCCGTTGTCCCCAGACGCCCCCGCCCACCACACGGTACAGTGACGCGCGCCGTCTGTCCAAGCATGTGCTCAGTGGCACGCAGGCAGCCCTGTGCTCAATACCAAAGTCGCTTAAGTTCAAATGCAGCAACGATTCCTACTTGGCTGATGACTGGGCGGTGGGGCCTTGCTTCGTCCCAGACAGACCTCTCGCCTGCGTGCACTTCGCCACGTGGGGAGCGCTGTAAGAACGTGTCTGTCTTGCAGCTAGACCGCACGCCCACCGAGCCGAGGAGCAGGGCCGACCGAAGGGCGGGATGGAATTCAACCCCACTGAGCAGAGTCCACACGATGGCGTAAGCACTGCCCGGTGTGGCCTGAGGAGCGCCTGCAGGGCCCACAGCCACGCACGGGTGGGCCCCCCTGCACACCCTGAGCCGGCTCCAGAAGGAGCTCCCCACAACCAGCCAGGTGCATTCCAGCGAGGCCCCGAAGAGCCTTTTGCAAACTGGGTCGCTCCTGGGACAAAATGGACTCAGTTGGGGGTCCATGCAGACGCCACCCCCGTGGAAACCTCACTCAGTCCCTTCACCTCAGTGAGTTATAAACATGCCCACATCAGCTGACTTCCGGGCCCCCGAGGACAGAGGAGAGGGAGAGGCGCCGTGGTCTGCAACGCTCTGGGGAAAGAGCGGCAGGAGGAGACCCCCCCCGCTCCCCGTTTGCCGCCCACCAGCAGCTCCGGCTCTGTTACCCCCGTGCTAAACTGCCAAAAGCCCCGACTTGTTAGAAAAAGACTTAGAAAGATGCATTCCTCACTGGATACGCGGTGCTTTGTGATCCCCAAGTCCCGTCGCCCAGCCGCACGCGGAGCTGGGGCTCGTGGAGGGCAGCGAGGCCAGTCTAACGGCAGGACAGCAGCCGGCAGCCTCCTCCGATCTCCCGCAGAGCACAGAGCTATGTGCCCACGAGGCAGTAAGGCACGGCCTTAAATTTAATCGAAAGAAATCTCTCACCAGGGGCGAGCTGATAAATGATTTAGACGAGGGCTCGATCAGCCTGGAAAGGAAATCTGGGCCTGATAGTCCTGGCTTCTCTACACTCCTTCTTGACCCCAAATCACCTTCATCAAGATATTTCATCTTGAATCGTTATAGTTAGAAAACCAAGGAGGAAAGAGCACGAGGAAGGACCTCAACTCTCCAAGACGAGAGGTGGACAGGTGTTCCTCGGTCAGTTCCCTCCGCTCCCGAGTGGCGCTGGGGTCGCACGATCCCGGCCCGGCCCGGCCCGCCCGCGGCAACGGGGAGGCCCGCACACACTAACGAACACAACCTCATTGCCCTACTCTCCGCGTCTCAGAATATGGGACACGGACAAAGAGGAAACCAGATCTATGGCGTCCGCACCAAAGGTCTGGAAATTTAACAACACTCCCTAAGTGTTCCCGCAGACGGCTCGCCACCCTCTGTCCCTGCAGAGCCCTCGAGGGCCCTGCGGAACGCAGTAACGGGGTGTGCGTTTAGCTCTACGCTGTTTCAAAGGACTCTGATTTATAGGTGGGAACAGGCACCTTGTACACAAACATCTGAGCCTGGTAATTGCCTCATGTTTTGTGCAAACTCGATGAGGCGGCGCGAGGCGGCCTCCCTCCCTCCCCGGTGACCCACAGCAGGTTCCGGAGGGCGGAGCAGCACGCCGCCCGCGCCGGGGCACGCACCCTCTCGACCCAGCGCGGGTGGCGCGGCCCCACGGCTGACAGCGGACTGCCCATGAGGCCTCCTGCTGCCTCCATCACTGAGGCTCGGTTCTGGAATAGGTGAATCCCACCAACAGTCGGAAGCAGCAAAACTCTAAACATCTTTATGGTACTTACAAACGAATGCAATCGTCCTGACGTTCAAAACAGGAAACGCTGAGTACTCGCTGCTGTGGTTCTGCTTCCCGAACGCAGGCAGAAGATCGCGCTCCGTCGGCAGGGACCACGTCCTCCCGGGGGCGGCGGCCCACATCCCATGCCCGCTCCGTGACCCGGCCCCGAGGCGGGGGTCCTGCCTGCACCCCTCCGCCGACACCTTTTCCTAAGCACCCTACCCTCTAGAAACATCTCCCTCGCCAGCCCTTTGAACTGCATCTCCCCTTCCAAACATGACCTCGCGGATCTGTTCTGGAAATCCCGCTCACTTCGAGCGTGTGCCTCAGACTAACGCCCGTCCACCCGCAGGACTGACCCTCCCGCCACCACGAGAAGGGAACTTCTCGACCCTGCACCGATCCTACTGTCACTTCTGGAGCTGCGATTGTGTCCCCATGTTATAAGTGCTGCCCGCCTTACGTGGTAATGCCTCTTCCAGCTGCCGCGGGGGAGATCTGCCCGTAGAAATTCAGATTACAAACAATAATAGATCCTACTTCAAAGATTCCGCATACCGCCAGCGAGCGTGAACCCGCCGATGCCTACCAGACTAAACTAGTGAGAAAGTTAGCCGTAAATCAGCTTAGCACTCCAAAAAAAAAACCAAACACAAAACTGCAAATCATGCCAAATGGAATAAACATTATAATACAATATCTTAAAATATTAAACACGTATTCTGAAGACCGTCTCTTCTCATGTAACATTTCTTTAAAAGTTAATTAAAACGGGGGTGCTCCCCTGTGAAGAACACAGTTGGCGCATCGGAATTCATCCGGTCACATTCCCTTTTAAGCAAGCGTCCCTGGCAAAAAGCAGAGCGTAAAGTCAAACTCAGGACAGGGTCGGGGGTAGGTAAGTCAGGAAGGCATTCTTTTAAATTCAAGTACTGCTGGCTCTCCACCTTCTGGATGCAGCGACGATCCCTGCATGTGCTGCCACACGAGGCCGGAAAGCCTGCTGCGCCACGCGTGCACCCTTGGGTGCCTGGGTGTCGTCGCTGAGGTCCTGGACTGCCTCCCAAGTCCTCAAGGAAGCTACTTCCTACTGGTGACAGTAGGCATCTCAACTATTTTTAAAGGGATACACCGAAAGGCATCATACTCTCAAGAGAAAGACCCCCACGTTTTTCTAGAACCATCAAGAGGTAACAAGTCTAGCAGAGGAAAAAGCAAAGCCCGCAGGCATGGAGGAAAGCCACTAAGAGACCGCCTTCTGAAGAACGAGGGTCTGGGAGTACTGAACTGGCAAGTCAGCGAGCAGGCACCGAGACGCGTCCGCGGGCACAGAGGCGCTCAGCCATCCCAGGACTACGGGCGGCCGCGGAAGTTACCGAGGCCACGTCGCAGGCACGAACAGAGTCATTGTGGCTGTGCTCTCTGAACGTAAAGAGCGAGCGCGGCAGCCCGAACCCCAGGTCTCGGGGACAAGCGGTCCGTGGAGGAAGACGCCAAGCAGGCAGGCTTCCCGGGGCCCCTAAGCCACTTGCTGCTGTGAGGCAGGGGCTCAGAAAGGAGGAGCAGGGACAACAAAGCGTCCCGGAAGGTGCACCGGCAAGGCCACGGGCCACACACCTTCCGCATTGCGCCCTTTAGAGAGATCCAGAGCCCGCCACAGAAAGCTGAACAGAAAGGCACCTCCCTAAACACCCCCAAATTTCTAATCTTCTACTAAAACCAGTAAATCTTCAAACCAGCTAAAGAGGAAGGCTAAAGGAAACGGGTCTTGGGGTGGTTTACGAAGAACTTCAGATCTCAAAAGCAACTTGACACCATTACTGTGGTCCACGCCACTTTCTTCAAAACCACAAAACCCCAAAAACTGTAAGCCGTAAGCAACAGGAGGCACAGTAATTGGAAACTGGCTCCCTAAAAACCACCTCACCTTCTGAATCAAAGACAAAGCACACAACAGGCGTCGTCTTTTGAATGCGGAGTGTTTCTCTCAACCGTCTGAAAACCGAGGAAGGAGAACAGCTCTGACTAGTTGGGCTGCAGAGAAATTACTGAAAATGCACTTCCTGCGCCAAAGAAAAGCCATGATTTAAGAGTAACGTGGAAAATGCTTTTCCTTTTCTAAAGACTGTGGGGAGACTCGGGCAAGACGAGTTGGGGCGCCGGGCCCGGGCCGCCTGTGCCCACGGAAGGCCCCCAGGGACGAGTGCAGAGGGCTGCGAGGAGTCCTCGCCTGGACTCAAAGGCTGTGTGAACCCCGGAGGTGGCACCCCCCGGAAAGAGGGGAGAGGAGGGGAGAGGAGGGGAGAGGGGACCGTAGGGAGAGCGCTTACCCGTGGCTGCCAGTTCTCATACTGCTTCTGTAAATTTGCACCGATGGTTTCCAGAGCTTTCTGAGGCCCCATTGACAGAGGATCTGAAGAAGCAACAAAAAGGGGAAAGTTCATTATCCGTGCTTCTCCTCGCCACCAGGCCTGCCTCTCACCGCATCCTCCAACGGCACGCGCTTCACGGCCACCTCGACCCAAGACACAACCGGGTTTCCTGCCACCCCCAGGCTCAGGGAGCTGCTGTGCCCCCTAACAGGCCAGAACGCCACACCTGCTCACCGTCCGGAGAACGGCGCCTTCCTCGGAACCGCCGGCGCCGTGTCCTCCCGTCCCTGTGCTCGCCACGCGCCCCGCTGCCTCATCCCCACATTGCCCGCAGGGCGCACAAAGGAGGGGCCGCAGCCTCACCTTGTAACGAGAGTCCTCACGCAACAGGACCGGGGAGAGGACAGAACGACCACGGCGATGCGCTCGCCTGCGAACTCTCGCCTACACACAAAAACCGGTTTCCCGAGCACACGCGTGTGTTAGCGGCTCGCCCACCTGTTTCGGGAGTGGATTCTAGCGCAAATAACCGTCACCAGCCACTCCTCACACCTACTTGGTCCTGGGACTTCACTGCACCCTTGAAAATTATGCAGAACCCCAAACAAAATTTAAGTGGCCGTATCTATTGGTGTTTGCTGTATTCAAAATCAAATGAGAAATTTTAAAAATGTTCCTTCTTTCATTCATTTAAAAGAACAAACCCATTACATTTGAACATAGACACTTATCACGAAAAACAACTGTTTTGCAAAAAAAAAATAAGTAAGGAGAAGAGTAGGACTGTTTTACAGTTTTTATAAATTGTCTTTAGGATCTGGTCTAACCCACGACAGCTGGACCCCGCTACCTGCTTCTGCACTCGTCTTCACAGAGCGTGGTTCCAGCCGACGCAGAGGAGGAAGCCCCGCCTCGCACAGACGCACAGACGCACAGATGCTGCTGGAAAGGAGAGGCTGGTTTAAATAGCCTTTGCAGGGATGCTGGGGGGCTCAGTCGGTTAAGGGTCCAACGTCAGCTCAGGTCATCATCTCACGGTCTGTGAGTTCGAGCCCCGCGTCGGGCTCTGTGCTGACAGCTTGGCGCCTGGAGCCTGCTTCGGATTCTGTGTCTCCCTCTCTCTCTGTTCCTTCCCCGCTCTCGCTCTGTCTCTCCCTCTCTCAAAAATAATTAAAAAACTAAATAAATAAATAAATAGTCTCTGTCAACGGTCGTGGCTACGCCACGCTCACCCCCAGCAGCTCCTGTAAGACTGTGAGCAGTGTCTGAAGCCACAGCAATGAACCTGTGCTCTGCGGCACTGAAATCCGCTGGCCCGTCATGGACCCTTTACTGACAGACGATGTGTCGTCATCACTGGTCACTTGTAAGTAAAACACTGGTTCCTGGAGCTATGCGGATCTTCTGTATTTCGTCATCTAATATCTCAAATTTTACCACCGGCAACAAATACTTCCATGTCTACCATAGAGTGACAGCTCGCTTTGTTCATTTTCCAGAAAACGCCTGCCACATGCCCCAGGTCTGCCCGTCGCTTCTCCAGGCAAAAAGGATCTACCAAGAAAAAAGCCACTAGTTTAGCTCAGGACTCAGCCACGAAGCCTTTCCTCCCTGCAACCGGGACCCGCCACCCAGCAGCCCCCTTCATCACACGACTGTACAGGTGTGTGTCCGAAGGTTGAAACCCATCCATAAGATTGTGTGACCAAGGGGTATATTATTCGTTGCTGAGCCAGAGTCCCCGAAACAACACCCTTCCTCAACTGTTCAGTCTCCTTGTTTCCATGTCCTAATGCCAATTCTGCCCCAACTCCTCCAAGCATCCCTCTCAAATACCATCTTCCACACAGTGAAGATGGCAGCGACTCCTCCCCCACACCCCAGCCGCCCCCGTACAATCCCACGGTGGCAAGAACGTAACCCTCCTCCCTGCAGCAGTGGAATGGCTCCCAAGAAGACAGCCTCAATGGGCCCGGGGACAACAGCGCTCACATGACTGGAGTCTCACGATGAAGAGAAAATTAAGTGCAGAACTCCAAGAAGAGCTGAAGATATAACGCTTGACAACTTCCCGAATTTGTCAGGAGACACAAACTTACAGAGCCGAGAAGCTCAGTGAACCTCAAACAGGATTAACCCAAGAAAACCCACATCCGGACACATCAGAATCAAACTGCCAAAAACAAAAGACAAAAAAAAAAAAAGTCCTTGGAGAAAAATCAGTTCACAAAAGATCAGGAACGAGAGACTCTCTGGATTTCCCAACGACAACGAAGGTTGGACAAAACTGAGCGATACCTCCAAATCTGTCGTGAAAGTAACGTCAGCCTGAGGTTCAAGTTGAGGGTAAGAGGTCTTCTCAGACATGCAAACACTCAAAATCCGTCCTGTGTCCTCCTCTTGAGAACACGGCCCGCAAGAAGGCCCTGAAGCACCCAGGAAAAGAAAGAGAGAGACCGCGAGACGCCCCTGAGCCAGATCTAACGATGAAGCAGTTGGACGGGAGCGAGGGGGTAGTTTTAACAAAAAACCACCAGGCTATGTGAGCACTGGAATGATCGCCGACAGCGCCTGCCACACCTACGGAAGCATATGTAAAAAAATGAGCTCACGAGTTCACAGAAAATTTAGCAAAAGAAAGTAACTGGCAAACTTGTAACTACTACAGAGACAAAATTACTTACATAGACAAGAAAGGAATCCGAGTACCCCCTCTGGGAAGGGCAGGGCGAAGAGACGGGTTTCTCTTAGTAGACTTTTTAGTACGGTGTGACTTTAAAGCTCACATGCATGTATTGCTTTGATTTTTAAATAAAAAAGAACTATAAGATTAAGTAACGGGACTTTAGAAGTGGAAGGAACCTTTACCATCGGTGCGTCAAAGTCATCGAGGACTTTTCAGAACAGAGACGCCAGGCCCGACCCTGGAGAGTCCCCCCCAACGGCTCCGGAAGAGCCCAGTCGGCTAGAGAGCACACTCCGGCGGAGCGAAACCTAATGACAACTGGGTCGTAATTAACGTATCTGGAAGAACTATGGTAAATTCGCTTCAATCTGTAACGAAAGAAATTAGATCTTCATCTTCATCTCTCTGTGTCCGGGTAGGAACCGAGGGCCGAGGCCTCGAAGGAACCACGACGACCCCAGTGACTCTGCTGTAGTCTAAATCACAAGACTGGCAAAAGGCCAGAAGAAATTGGGGTCAGAGAATGACACTTCAGGGCCACCTAAGAGCAGAGGGAAGCTGAAAACAGCGTCTGCAGGCAGAAACGGTGCAAACGGTCAGGCCTGGCGGAGGAGCCCAAGGGGTAAAGGCAAGAGTCAGTGCGAAGCTTCCAGCACGTGCGGCACCCGCGTGCCCGGCGCTCCAGCTGGAGTCCACGGGCAAGAGAAGGACGCGGTTTCCTCTGGACAAAGGCGACAGGCCCGGCCAGAACCACCCTGATCAGCAGCAGCCCCTACGGTGGCCTCTGCGAATCCCGACAGGGAGGGAGGGAGTGCAGCAGGTGAAGGTGCTCATGTGGGGAGGGGGGAGGAGGAGGGACCAGAGCTGGCCCTCCTCGCCCCCCCCC